>JAODUK010000561.1:0-13595 GCA_027564635.1 Typhlichthys eigenmanni | reverse complement strand
TCCGTGTTGTGGTTGCTGCCCGCTACTGGCAAGTGCACCGGGTCATTTTGACCCATAGGACAGCGGGAGGGTTAATTGTGGCATACCTTTTGAGCAATAATGTTGGAACAGGTTTTTGATAAACAGTATAAAGTGTAGCATATTAAATGAATCCTCAATCCTGCCTAAATCATGCAATGTTTGGCAAAATGTTAGCTGCGCTGCCGCTTTTTATAATGTTGTTTATAAAAGATGCAGAATGCTGCAGACTTTTTTAGTTATTATCTTTCTAACTTATTAACTTTGTAGATAAATATAATGATGTGTGCGTGAAGTGGGGGGGTTTTTTGGACAACCTTAAGGAGGGATAGAGAAGAGTGCTTGTGATAAGTGTTAACTGTATATGTGTTGTGTTATTGTTTATAAAGAGCACACTGCAGCAAATTCATAGCAACTAAGTTGCATGGCAATAAAGTATTGAATCTTGAATCTTTAAACATTTTAAGGAGAACACCCCCCTTTGCCAGTGACTTCACTTGCTATGAAACAGTTAGTAAAGTACACAACACAAGGCCCGCTCCATGAAGCGAGCTAAGACAAATGGGGATTCATATACGAAACCTGTCTTGAATTAACCTAACAAATCTATTGAGGTTTAAGCAGTTCCATAAAGGTCAAAATTCAAGTTCACGCAAACAGACTGATTGAGACAGGTTCTTAAGCAGCCCGAGAGGTAGAACATGGATCACATTGGTACACCGTGGCAAAAAGCAATGGTAAAGAGAGATGGGTATATGTTCAACGTCATCAAGCAGAAGCTAATATTAGAAATATATGAAGAAAAACATATAATATTCAAGAAAAATAGCCTAATAAACAAAACAAGAGAGAGACTTTGAAATTGCTGAATGATTGAATGCGAAGTATGTAATAAAATATTTTGATACAACCTAATAAAACCTTGGTCATAACGCATTCAAACGGAAAACCTGTTCTTTTAAAAATCGCATACAAAAAAACACATAAAATGTCTTAAACTACTACTACTAAGTACCACTAAGGCTATAAACAGTTTTACTGTAAGGGTGTACTGTACTAAGCATTGCATGGTTGTAGAACTATCTGATCTCATGATAGTAATTGCAGCTGTAAAAAGAAAGAGGGTTAGGCACCATGCAATAGTATGCTTTCTCCCCCAACAAACAGATTCATGTTCAAATTAAATATAAACATTTTGTAACTAGTGTGTGAATAAATTAAATTGAAGGAAAGTGGGGAAACATTTGTTCTATAAACTGGAATTATTTGACTGATTGGCTAGTGGTTCATAAAGTTAAATATGGCAGCACACCAGAAGTCAGTGAGAAAAAACTTGCTTTCCCATTGGGCCAGTGTTACAGCCTCTGGTTAAGTAATATAATATAATATGCATGCTTAGCCAGATGTCTAGCCTGCACCGGACCATGTTAGTTTCCATCATAAATTGCCATAGTTTGAACTATGTTGAAATAGTTTTATGAATATTAAGTCAGACTAACCGACATAAGACAAAAATAAGTTTAATTGGTAAACTCGATTATGGAACAGGGCTCAGGTGTCAATATAGGCCTATCAGAAAAACATGCAGTAACCTGTTTAACCTGTAGAGGGTGCTATTCAGATTATAATGTTATGCATAGTTTGAAAGTTTAAAAAACATGGTCAGACTTGTTGAAGTTGGAAAAGCGCGATATAAATATAAATGCAGTTCTCTTACCATTTACATAATGTACATCAAAATAGCAATTCAAGTTTGTTGCTTATGCACTTTGCACAAGCAACACCTTTTGATGACGATCAATGAGACTATGTTGCTTGTCGTTTTATAGCATTTGACAGTATCACACAAATAAGAAGTTTTTGTTGAAATGCTCCTTTTGTGGTGAAAAATCCAATCCAACTGTATGCCCTGGATCTGCTGAGCGAGAGCACATATCAGTATGGTGTGTCTTGTGTGTCTGAGGGGGGACAGAGTATCCAGCCACAGCCAGGGCAGAGGTCCTATCAAGGGACAGAAGCTGCCGCTGCATCCCTGGGACCATAGAGACCAGTTGTACAACAGCCAGAGCTGGCATCGCCACAATGCCCACTCCTACCACAGCAGACCCGCTGGTCACAGCAGCCATGCCCCGGCACGTGGAGAGCCCTGCTGGAGCAATGATGGCATCAGCTCTGTGGTGAGATCAGCATAGGACAAGTCCTATGAGTAATGATGAGTACTATTACAGCGCCAAAACCAGGACTTGAATCCAGGTGCGAGTCATACCCCCAGACCATTAGACCATCCTGGAACAATGTAATGGCTATATCAAAATAGTGTATTTACTTAAATCATAAAAGGTTATGGCTTAATTAATGAAATTTTATGTTAAAACACATTATTTAGGGGCTATATGGCCTGAACAATATTGTTGTGGTAGAAAAGTTACACCAGCAGAGCATAAGTTTGACCGTAAGATCAGGTGTAAAATCCATCTTAACCTTATGTTTGGAGTAGCTAGTTTCAAACTAGCGCCACACTTTATATTTCGTTGCATCACAATCACTTAAAACACAACTTAATTGAATGAAGCCATCCTTAATAATGATATTGTTGCATTTAATTACATTGTTATCATTTTAAGACAATCAACTACTACACCATACAATGTAAACCGGAAATTAAGGCATTTTTGTGCACAGTAGCTAAGTGTCATTGAGTTTTTCATAATTATCATAGAAAGTTTTACTCTTTGAACCTTTCATACAAGTCTGATGATAGCTGTCCTAAATGAATGCAGCCTACGTTAACCCGTTAATGCCGGCCTTACACCTAACGACTTTCAAGCGATTTCACTGTCGTAGACAAATTTCCATTGTCGGAATACAATCACAAGAGTTGCTGGAGTAGTAGCGTGTTCCTGTCATCTCGATCGTTAGGTGTAAGTTGTCAATCTGAGCAGTCTTAAGTCAGGCTTTTTCTTGTTTCGACGTTCCGACAAAATCAAACATCTTTGCTCATGCAAATAGTGAAGTAGGAGGGGTCTGCACACACCACAGTGCTGGTTTGTTTTGAAAAGTGTTAGTATGCGATAGGCATAATATGGAAAAACACCTCATGACTCGTGTAAAAGAGTATGTAGGCTAACAAATTAATAGAAACCTATCTTATCAGCATCAGTCCAAAATGCTTTCTTCACGAAAGTCAATCAAGATATGCTCTCAATACCCTTCCCTACATAGTCTACAACTACGGTAGAAAAAAAGAAAAACCTCTGTTGCAAAGTGCGAAGCCAACATTTTTTTAAAGAGATGGTAGTCAGAATGAGTGAATACAACCTTACAACTGACGTCACAGATATAACCTACCAAGTATTATAATAATAGCGCAATTAGCCTAGACTTATTTAAAGTCCTCTAGTGTAAGGACAGCATAACGTGTCTTACAAGGGCGGCAGTCTATTTTACAATGAATAAAGTAATTAACATTATTTTCTGGTGTGTAGGCTATTTATTTTGTACCAATGGCTGTTTATTTTGAAGGCTACTAATGTTAATGTGAATTTGCTCATTCACTGTGGTTTGTGGAGTTTTGGCACCTCTCCAGATGCCAAAGGTTATCTAAAAACATTTTACATGAATTTATTAAATAAATACTCCAAATGTTAAAGAGCCAATGGAGAATGCAACTGGCAATAGCGAAGAAAAAAATATACAGTTTAGGGATGTCACAATACCAGAAATTTAGTAGTCGATACCAATACCAGTGTAATTCCACAATTTTCGATACTCATTTCGATACCACGGGGCAAAAAAACAAAAAAAATGTATATATATATATATATAAAATAAAATAAAATATATATTTATATTATTATTATTATTATTATTATTATTATAAAATATTCACATATACTTAAATGAGGCTCTAACTGTTTATGTAGCCTAGCTATGTACATTACCAGTTATATAAAGCTCAGTATATCAAGCTCATAACGTTGTATACTGAGACTGCCATCAAATATAAAGTCAAATGTCATCTCTTCTGAGACTGGGGGATTATCTACAGTATGTGTGTACATAGCATGAATGGTATATGTCTGATGCTAATTGAAGTCTGAAGTCTGTGGCTTTGTGTGGCCTGCTCGGGGCTCCGCGGAAGTACCACCGGGATCTCCGTGACTTGGTGCCCACACGAGAGTGCTTCTAGAGCGGGTAAACATTCACCGAGATTCCGGTCGGCGCTCCGGATGTATCGAAAGCGCGAGGCGAAATAGTGTCGGTTAAAATGCATTGTAGTAAATTACAGCATACGCGTGAATGTTTGCAACACAAATATGCCGGTAAAGTCTTGATAAGATGGAAACTATTGCTGGAAAGGTCTAGGCACCGTTTTCATAGGTACCGTATTGTTTTTTGTGAATGTATTAATCTCTGATAATCCCCCTGGAGCGCAAATTAGCCTACTTGTTTTTCTTTTTGACAAGCGAAGGCAGAGCACTTCCATGGTACCGTACGCGTGCACGTATGATTTCCGGTACCTATGGTACTGTACAAAAACGAGTACCATCATGTTTTCTAAATTTTGGCATCGACTTGGTACCGAAGTATCGGTTCTCGTGACATCCCTAATACAGCTATAATTAATAATTAAAACGATGCACCATACCAGCCACTATATTACGGTGGACTTTACCTACTATGGGTGAGGTGTAAGATTTGTTGTTACTTATACCTACTGTTGTAACTATTTAAGGCTGGTGCAACCCAGAAAATGTTAATAGCGCGTAAACTCTTACTTTAGGTAGAACTTATGTTAAAACTAGGCAAAGTTTGAACTTACTCACTGCTGTTGTAACTGGCTAGCCTGGCGAGACCATTCTGATCTCGTGAGCTTCAGTTTAATTTCGCCGTGAGAATCAGTCTGGAAAGCCTAGGAATCATTTTGAATGTGTCCAAGTAGCGATTGAACTTTCCAATCATTGTCGTGTTTATAGCTATACGGGCGTGGTTTAGGTGTGCCGACAGCAACAATAACCAGATGGCTCATCCAATCAACTGCCAAGTATTTTTTTGAAAGTACCTGCCATTCACAAACAGTTTCAATGTACGGCTACCCAGATGGACTTGTGACAACAATTCTTCTGGCATGTCAGGTTAGCAACTGGTTGCTGATTGGCTATAATGTCAAAGAAGTAGTTATAGAGGCAGTGCTGGTGTCTATTAAATAATGGAAAAAAAGTAAATGAGTCAAGATCGAGTGTTTGGCAGTAGTTTAATCAAAGTCTGTCAATCAAACTGCAGGTTCAAAAAATGGGCTCAGAAACCAAAATGCACCACAAAGTATGTGGCGGGACAGTGCCAGCTTGTAGTTTAACTACCATGAACTGTCTGTGCCTTAGTATGGGCACCCTCATCACCATGACGACAACCCCAGAGAGCTGTTGTTCCCACCAGAGAGGTGGGCCACCTTAGACTCCCGCTGGATGCCCTTTGTCAGAGTGACCAACGACAGAACAGAGGCGTGGAAACGCCCTGTCCCCCACCAGCGGCGCGACCAGCTGAGCCACCGCAGCCCCTCCCCCCGGAACCCTGCGCCCCCACGGGATGAGTGTCCTGCCAAAAGGAGGCGGGATTCTGGACCTGAACAGGTAGGACCTACAGAACTTAACCATGTGTCTGTTGCTTTGGAACAAGGCCAACAATACCAGCAGTAAACAATATGTCTACTTTCTCACTAGACGTCCCACACTGGATCAAAGCATTTTCCGTTACCGGGTCGCCCCTCGTCACCCCATCATTATCATCGCTCTAACCGAACCTCACCAACACAGCAACAGGTACGCTCTGTTTCCTGTGTGTAAACAATAGTACTGTGGGGTTTTACAGGTCTAGTGCGTTGTAATATCCACAGCCGCACCAATGGGTGATGCACCCTCCTCCTATTCCATCTTGCCAGTGGCAGGCCGTCTGGCTGGCACCCATCACATCCCCAATGAACCTCAGCCACACACCAGACTTTCATCACTCACCTTCATTCTGTGGACCTGTGTGGGAACTAAATATCTTTGGGTTATGTGTATTTGTTATATGCTACCATTTCATTGTTAGTCTGTATTTATGTTGTGTGCTCCAAAGTATGGACGGGGATAAATAAAGATGAGGAAATTCTGAATACAAAAGCAAAAGCCTGAAATGTTGGGAAATTGGGCAAAGACGAGAAAGACCAGCCAACATGCTTAATGAAAAACACATGGGTAGGGCCGACAGGAAAAGGACATAAGGCCAAAAGCCCAGAAAGAGCTAAACGTGCTCTATACAATATTGCAAACAACTATTTTCTATGTAAAAATATAGTGGAGTAATTGTGTCCTGAGCAGAGAATGACCCCACACACCGTATGTGTGTTGTATTCAGAGCTCCTCTACTCTGTTTTCACACCTGAAAGTTCAGAACAGGGTCCGGACCAATGTTCATGGTTTTGTTACTTTGTAATATATGTTTGAGCCGAGTCATTCCGAGTACTTAAGGTTTCACACTTCAGTTTTACAAGCTAGAACTTTGCCTTGTCATCATCACCTGCATTTCCCTATACTTGACATTAATTGGATTGTAAATGGTTTTACGACTGAAGTCGTGTTGTCTGGTCGGCATTTAGGCAGCCTTTTCCGAATGAAATGAACAGAGAAAAATTCATGAACAGATAAATTTTGTTGCCATTATATTATTTGCACCAATCACGTGAAGTAGGCTACGCGAGAGTTGTTAGATTTCGCCAAATGAACGTCCTCGAGTGCAAAAATGATATTGTTGCCGAAAGAAAACTGACTTTGTTCGTCAGACCAAAACACAAGGGCTATATCCTAACGCAAGACAGACCAATGGACAGGAATAACGGGCTGGTACAAACCAATAGACAATAAGCATGAGGTTGATAACACACAGATGGCCTCTCATTTTCACTCATCATCCGGCCTACCAACTTCCAGAACCATCCAAAAAGTGTTTTCACACTGCAAACAACGGATAAAGCGCAAATGTGGCTGGGAAATAATATTTTATTGGACTGCGGACGGCGAAAACGGATTGCATAAGGGTACGGTCACACGTGCAAAATTGACAGCTGCCAATGTTCGCCTCCCGTTCACTTTTGTTCTATGTGAGTGAATGAGCGAATAAAACCTTCGCTTCCTGTGGCGAAACAAAATCGCATCTGCACAGCTGATTTCGCAGCCTCGGCCAACAGAAAGGCGTAGCAGTTCTGTAGTGAGACTATATGATATAGATTTTGGTTAAGTTACGCCGGTGTCTAAATATAGAAATACGTATAACCTGCCCATATTGTACAATATTCCTAATGGTAAATGCAAACTTCTCCCTACACACATTATCTCTTTGCAAAACAACACCATCTCTGTCAAAACCGCTGATGTTTATGTGTCCAACAACTGCTGATACGGTCACAGCCTAAACTGCCCACAGCCCTGTGGGGTCAACCACACGTGTCCTTTATGTTGACCGAGGCTGCGAAATAAGCGGTCCAAGTTCAGCTGTGTTGAACTCTAGATGAAGTGCAGATGCGATTTTGCTTCGCCACAGGAAGCGACGGTTTTATTCACTCCTTCGCTCGCATAGAAAGGAAATGAACAGGAGGCGAATATTGGCAGCTGTCAATTTCGTGCATGTGTGACCGTACTCGCTGTCTGCTGTGCAGTTGGTGATCACGTTCTCACCACAAACAAACCGCACCAGTGTTCGTTTGGAAGTGTACCGAGACCACCTTTTCGAGCAGGTCTTGGTACGCTTGTTTAGTCCACTTTTGGTGCGCACCCGAGTTCGATTGCTGCATTCACACCTGACCAAACGAACTGCACCAAGGGGGAAAAATTAACTCTGCGGCGATTCAGCTGAACTAAATGTGGCAGGTGTGAAATCACCCTTGTTAGAAAGTCAAACAGAACTACTTTAACTAGAGAGTAAAAGCATACAACGTAAGGGAAGCCAAGTTCAGTTTTTATCAGAATAACCTTGATCAAAATTTGATTCAGTGTCTTTTAAAGTTCAAACTGTGTAAGAGAAGTTTGTTTATATTTTCTTTACTGGATTGGGTCACATCCTCCATGGGGTTTAGAGGCTGCAGGCTGGGACTTACTGTAGTTAACATCTTACGCCTGATTTTCACCAGGTGTATCTCGTTTTCTGTTGCGCCAGCGATTCGTTTTTGCTGCGTCATCTGCATTGCATCCTGCCCCACCGGCAGCGTCAGAAGCGGAGCGCCTTGTTGTGTTTTTGTGAGTTTCCCTAGCAACAAACCAAACCGAAATAATGAGTTCTGTTTGATTGGCAGTTGCCGCTTTCTGAAGCATCCCAGAAGTGCCTCCATCAAAAAATAGAACTACCACCTATTTTTTGCATAACCGAGCAGAGAGCCGTCTCTGGCACCCTTCTGGGACCCTTCTGGGACGCTTCTGAGATGCTCCTGAGATGCTTCTGGGACGTTTTGGTGGTTCACTTGCATTGAAAAGAGCTCCGTGACAGAGCCGGAATGTGACAGCGACGCACCCGGTGGAAATTGAGGGTTACACAGGCAATGTTTCCTATTAGCTCTGCTAGGTTAGAGAGGTTTGTCCATTTAAAAAAGCTGGATCCATACACTTTATGGAGGCAAACAGGACATGTGTCACCCTCCCTTTGGGTGAAGATCAGGTCTGCTGAACACGCTACAGTCGAATATATTGAAATATATACAATATATGGAAATATATACAAATGCCTTTTACCGCTCAAGAATTAACTTGTCTTGATAATTGCAGGAAACCTCTCAGCAGCGAATTGGAGGACAAGGGCTTTATACCAGTAATCCATCAGGTCAATGCCATAGGATCTCTTCCTCCCACCACTGCCATCTTCATCATTCTATGTCAATCCACAACGGTGGCAGCAAATCTCCACACCATGGAGGCAAGACGCCTAACCCCTCTTCCACACACATACTCCTTAATGCTTGAAGTTGTAGTCCCAGATAGTGTCTGCTAAATGACCTGAGTGTAATTGTGATTGTAGGCCGAGGCAAGCTCGAGCAAAAAGCTGCCTCCTCACCAGCAGAACACACCCATGTGCCTTACAGCCAGCAGAACCATCACAGCCGCTCTCAGCGGCACACAAGGCACCTTCGAGTCCAACAGCACAGAGCCCTGACGCCCCCTGCCGAGGGCAGGGACAGCTGGGGTCACGAACACAAGCACAGCGCAGTAAGGACCCATCCCTCTTTAGAGTATCGCTACACGCAGGTTCAACGCTGTGCATTGATTGGGTTGATGTGGATGTTAGTTACAATGGCTAGGGGATGTCTAAGCTTGTCATGACTAGGTCCCTAAAATGCCCAATTCTGCAATAGTTCAATATTCAGTCTATATTGTATTGTGTACAATTTGTGTGCATACTGTAGGCATGCCTCTGATGTGTGTTGCCTTAACCATGTAGGAGGATGAGCGTGTTTATTTGAGGGGAAGGTCAAGGAACCCAGCATCCTGTGAGACCTCCCATCCAGAGGCTTTTACGCATCGTTCCTCCCGCTGCAGCCCCAACCCCAGAGGCTCGTCTGCCATCACGCCCCCGACCACCTCCAGTCCCTCCACACACACTACTAGTAGAAGAAGACATCCGTCTGCTCAGAGCACTGCCACAGCTGTGTCCCTCCAGGGAGAACCACGGACACCCCAGGAAAGTCCTGCCCAACCCTCTTGCCCCAGCGCAACGTCTAGCACAGGTTCCTGGCCCCTGGGATCAGAGGTCAAAGTCAAGAGGTCATCGGAGCCCCAGGTGTCCAGCCGTAACAAATCAAGGGCCATCGGGTCTGTGGGTGACTTTAAAGATCACGAAATCCCTGAGTGCAAACGTAAATGTAAACAGGGAAAGAAGGACAGAAAATATAGAATACAGAAGATCAGAGGAATGGATAAAGAGGGTAAAAAAAGAGTGAAAATTAAAGAAGGGAAAACTAGGGATGGGATGGATATTTCTCTCTGGAAACAGGACAAAGAAAAGTACAGAAGGGACAGGAAAAAGAGAAAGTTGAAAGACAAGAAGGATTTAAAAACCCAAAGAACTAAAATGACTGAACAAACCCAAAACGACATTCTAATGAAATGTTCTTCAGCAGGTATTCCGAAAATCAGCACAAAGACTATTCGCTTGTTTCCTCTGGACTGCAGTGAGCATGGCCCATCTCCCCAGACTCCCAAACGCAAACACAGGGACAAGAGGGAGAGAGCAGACAAGACCTCATTTAGACGTCAAACATCCACAAGGAATGTCAATATGTCTGACACTGAACACTCCACTGGAATCCCACAACCAAGATCTGCATCCCCACAGCCATCCAATCGCAAAATGCCAGTAAAAAAACATAGCCTGTCTAACCAGCCTTGCCAAGGCCAACTCCTGAATATACAGTCCTCGCTCAACCGGGCTAACACTACAACCCTTTCACCCTCACAGCCCACAGAAGACGGGACGCGAACCGATCATGACCTGTCCGTCAATGCTCCTACTAATAATATCATAGAGCTCGGTACTGCCAGCTCAGTAATAGAGGAGCCCATCCAATCCAAAGCCGGATGGCAGGGAGGGGTCCTAATGGCCCCAGAACTGCAGCCTGCCGCTGTTATGGGAAGCGTCTTAGAGCTCGGGGGCAACCCAGCGGCGAGCCCCCCCGTGCTGAGCTGGCAGGGCTCACCGGTATCTTCTTTGGGAGACGATGAGGATGAGCTGGCAAAAGGGGTGCTAAGAAGACCGGTTCTCCAGGCCAGCCCCACTCGCGACTTCTGTCCTTCACCTGGAGTCCCTGAGAAGTTTGACAATGCTAGTAAGGAGGCATCCGAAGATGGAAACCCTGCTCATTTCCATAGAGACACGGCGGAGCTTTGCAACCTGCCGCGCACGCACACACCGACCCTAGATGCAGATGAGCAGGAGGAAAAGAAGGACGGACGCTCAGACTTATCCGATGACTCTGACCTGCTTCAGCACCTTCACGACCACCAGAGTGGACTGGACGACGTCTTCAAGAGCCTGGCCACATTTCTGGGTGGTCAGCAGGTGTCCTGTTGGGGAGGTCCTTTCGGACGGTGCCCTGCAGGCGCTGCAGGAGGGGTGAAGTATTCTTCAACGCTGGAACTTGGGCCAAATATCCGCCATCCGGAACATCAGCATTCCGCCGCCACGTCGGACCCCAAAACATTCGCTGAGCACTCCAGCCAATCAGCAGCTCACCCCACTTCAGACGCACCCCCGCGGCCCCAACCTGCCGCACTCGTCAGTCAACAGCCGCCTGCCAACGACAGCCGAAAGCAGAAGCAGAAAGAGCTAGAGCTCAGTGAAATTGAAGCGGGCCAGTGTGTAGATGTGGATGATCACCTGGCGAGGGCTGAGTCGACAGAGACTCTGAGCGCGGAGCTAACGTTGACCACCACTCACACTGCCTCTCTGCCTGGCCACAATAAGCCCGAGAGGGGCCACGGCGAAGGGAGAGAACCCTGCACTGACAGGCAGAGTAAAGCCTCTGGAGACGAAAGGAGGGAAGGAGAGGTACGAGTCAAAAGGAAGAATGAAGAAAGTCCAGTCACCCGCAAACACAGAGAGAACAAACCCAAAGTACAGCAAGAGAAAGAGTGTAAGAAAGCATCAGCATGGTCCCTGCCAACCTTCTCCTCCAGTCCCAAACAGCTCACAGATAATATGAAGGACCTGCTGGCTAGCGATGAAGACATCCAGGTGAAGAAAAAGGAGGTGATTAAGGAAAACAAACTGTTCTCTCTTGTTAAAAACGAGGATGCCATAACCTCAAGCTCAGCAACAGCCCCAATGATAGGCACCAGCAAAGCATGCACCTTCACCTCCGAGATGAAACGTGATTCCCTCAGGCTTAAGGCCTTGTCCATGGGACTGTCCAGAGAGCTGAAGATCCACCTTATTAAAGTAGAAAGGGCCGACAGCAACACATTCATCGCTTCTGAGATGGAGGAGCGAAGGATTCCACTGACCAAGATCAACATTGGAAATTCAGCCAGCGAAGTGATCAGAGCCTGCAAGTAAGTCTGTCTGGCAAGCACAGTATTACACTGCCTTTGCATTTTGGGTGTGGCTCTGTGCTTTAACGTGATAGCGCCTTCCTCTAGGTCTCCTCTATCTGTGTGCGTTCTCTTCCAGGGGGGCGAGAGTTAAGGGAAAATTTAAAGAGTCCTACCTGCTGCCTACTTTATCTATAAAGCCAGTCATTGCCATGGAGACGCTCATACCTCGAGAAAAACTAAACCCGCCTACTCCTAGCATCTATGTGAGTCCACAGGCATGGCTTGGTTTGGGTGCTTCTTAATTTGTGGTTGTCTCCGCATGTTTTAACCCTGCTGTCTGCCTCTCCAGCTGGAAAGCAAGAGAGATGCCTTTTCACCAGTTCTGCTGCAGTTCTGCACTAATCCCAAGAACGCAGTTACGGTCATCAGAGGCCTGGCTGGATCCCTCCGCCTCAGTAAGCACACACAACATGGTATATTTACTGTGCTTTAACTGACTCATTTTGGCTGTATGGCCTGTGTGGAGAGGTGGGTGGCAGAACGGACTTCCTGTTAATACAGACATGGCATGGGCGTGTACATGCTTTGTCTAAACCAACAGGGAGGGAGGGAGAGACAAACATATTGAAAAGGAATGAATAAACGCATAATGTAACTATATCGATATAAACGATATTGTCTAATGTTATATCTCTTTTGAAAAAATTCCTATATCGGTATATACTGGTATATCGCCCAGCCCTATCCATAACCGGTCCAGCACATCCAGTCCTCTCTGTCTCTTCACCAGACCTGGGTCTGTTCTCCACCAAGGCTCTGGTGGAGGCCAACGCTGAGCACGCAGTGGAGGTGAGGACCCAGGTCCAGCAGCCTGCAGACGAGAACTGGGACACCAGTGGCTCGGCTCAGACGTGGCCCTGCGAGAGCAGCCGCTCCCACACCACCATCGCCAAGTATGCCCAGTACCAGGCCTCCAGCTTCCAGGACAGCCTGCAGGTAAGCCCGCAGGCAGGAAGTGCCAGGCATGCCTCTATACAGAACGTTAACACACAGAGCTGAGCGCTTCGCAGGCAGGAAGGCCCAGGCATGCCTCTATACAGCACATTAACGCACAGAACTGAGCTCTTCGCAGGCAGGAAGGCCCAGGCATGCCTCTATACAGCACGTTAACGCACAGAGCTGAGCTCTTCGCAGGCAGGAAGGCCCAGGCATGCCTCTATACAGCACGTTAACGCACAGAGCTGAGCTCTTCACAGGCAGGAAGGCCCAGGCATGCCTCTATACATTACGTTTACGGACAGAGCTAAGCTCTTCATAGACAGCGTTACACAAGCAAGTTATTGTAAAAGGGGGAAGGATAGCGTGATGCCACACCATAGGTTGTGGGTTCAGTCTCCAACAAGCCCAGCTTGTGTTTTTGGGATAAACCAATCTGTTAATTGTAACTGAATAATAATATAATAATAATAAACTTTATTTGTATAGCACCTTTCATACACAATGTGCAACTCAACGTGCTTTACA
>JAODUK010000560.1:0-12500 GCA_027564635.1 Typhlichthys eigenmanni | reverse complement strand
AAGATTCTGCAAAAAGCCTAAAACTCTTTAACCAGCGACAGTGCAGCACAGTGTGATCGGGAGCTGTTGGGAATGAGATGACCAGTCCTCTAAGTGCCGTTAACATTCATTTCACAATTTGACACATTGCACTGAAATCACTTTGCTAGCCAACTGTACAACAGGAACACTCAATAGGTCATGCACTGGCCTTTCTTGTTGTCTCGACAGCCCTGGCAAGCTAATTAAACTGGAAGCAGACTGCAGCATCACCAGGTAAAAGGTGAAAACAGGAGAATGTCTATACTGGTTCACCTAGTAATTGGAGAGCTGCACATTTACCCAAGACAGCTCCAAAGGCCGGGATGTCTAGGTTGTGTGAAAGCAGTAGCCTGCTAATACAAACTAAGATTACTTCAACCGTATCTACAGGAACTGATCGCACTGGATTTTGAGCATACAGAGGGATCAAATGCAATCTCAAGACAAACATTTGAAATTGTTAAGATGAAATCAGTTTTTACTGTATGCAGAAATCTATTTAGAAATCTGTGAAATTAGCCAAACTGAACTCTACCTACATTGGAGTCTCAAATTGCTAATCTGACTGGACTATAAAAATTTACCAGCGGATGGAAGGCTGTCATGGTCTGGATAGCCATCATCTGGATATTTACTGGCTACACCGGAACCCAGAAATATTGGCCCATGAAAGTATTTACAAAATTGTTAACCACAAGCCATCCTGGTCTCCCATATCTCACCTAAGTCAACACAAACACAGAAGCATGCATTACAGCTCACAGCCTCAGGGTTGGCCTTGTTCTGGGAATGTGCAGTTGTCACAAAGCAAGACAATTCAGAGTTTTGCCTTGCACCGCATCTGCCTGCGATGTCAAACATTTGCATACAGTACTGTGAATCTCTTTGATACATTTTCATGTTTGTGCCCAATCTGACCACACTGCTTCAAAGGTCTTCATTTTTGATGTGGTGCTCTGCCTTCTCACACACACTTTTGATTCTTGCACGGCTAGGTTGGAGCCGTGCAATACATGTTGTTATGGTTTCAAGGATCATAGGACTATAATTATAGACCCGCGGTGGGCGGCGATCGGCGGCGCGTCACATAATGCACTTTTAATAACAATTGAGATGTAAAGACATATTTGACGGAGCAGCTAAGAATTCTGCATATATTCAATGCACGTTTATGACTTGATGCTAGGGCTGCACAATAAATCAAATTTCAATTGAAACCGCGATATGACCTTGTGCAATTATGTAACCGCAAAAGCCTGAGATTATTTATAAATAATCTTCACGCACTGTGTGTAGACAACCTGCAAGTATTACCTCCATGCTCAGCGCGAGGGCAAGACCGTCCAAGACCAGTTAGATGTTTGTCAATTCACAGGCTCCCCTGCTTTGAGACAGACAACATGTTATGATATAGTTCTGTGGTTATAGGACTACCCGAAAAACCACGCCAACCGGGGGAAAAGCAGCTCTCCATTGACATTGCGTGAAGCTGGCTCGTGCATCTACTGGTATCTATTTTCATCTCTTTTAACAGACGGTTGTTAGGTTCGGCAGTTGAGTTTATAATAACTTAATTATTGGTTTGTTGTGACTTTACAGTAGCCGTCTGATAAAAACGAGCAGAAGAGGCAGAATTGTAGCGAAAGAAAAATGCAATATGTTCTTTTGCGTTATTTTGGGATACATTGGGGAACATTGTAGGCACACATACACACACACACACACACACATAACCTGTATCTTCTCATGGATTCTCCAATGACTGCTATGCTGATGACGCCTAACTCTACCTCTCTTATCCTCCATCTGACTCAGATCTCAACACAGAGCTAAATGTCTCGTTGACATAAGTGCCTGGATGTCTACGCATCACCGCAAACTCAACCTTGACAAAAGCGAGCTACTCCACCTACCAGCGAAAGACAGTCCCCAAGTGGACCTGTCTATCACCTTTGAGAACACCAGTTTCCTCATCTCCTACCTAAGAGTCTTGGGAGTCATCCTGGACAACCAACTATCAGGGGCCGCAAACATTGCTGCAATAGCTTGTGCCTGAAGATTCTCACTATACAATATCAGAAGAATAAGGCCGGTCCTCACAAGGGAAGCAACTCCTGGTCTAACCTCTAGTGAGTTCCCTGGACTACTGAAACTCTCTGTTAACTGGACTACAAGCATGCTCTACCAGACCCTTAGAGCGTGTTCAAAACGCTGGAGCCTGTCTGGATTTCAACCAACCCAAGTTCTCCCATGTAATGTGTTCTAGTGCCACCAAAACATAGAAATGCAGTCTCTTGTATTAAAATGAGCTTGTGTCATAGACCTATTACTATTTACAAAAATGCACTACTTTAGCTTACGTGGCTGAGGCAACAGAAATATGGTGCACTCCAATAACTTGCCAAATAAAGTTTATGAACTTGCAGCTCCATCGTCAGAATGCCTAAAAGCTGTTGGTTGGCATAGCGTGCAAAAATAATCTGACAGTGAAATATCTAATGCATTTAGCTCAGATGGGTCTTCTAGTTAGCATAGTGCTCAAACCAGATGAGTTTCCCTGCAGTGGGTGTAGACTTTGCTCTTGGTTTCTGACTGCCTGCATTTACTATCAATTTTGTTTAAATGCTTCGATATAAAACTGAAAAATATTTGTTCCAAGCCTGTTATTATTGCATCCCGTCACACAGCAGCTTTTCATTTTTTAGTTTTTTGTTAAAGTGACGAGCAATGTTGTGCCAAATTGTGTATGCCTGCCGAAATCCAAAAGTATATTTTATTTTTATGAGCTGTATTCCTGCTGAAAAATATTTAAACTTTTATACACAGACATTATTAATTCTAATATAGGGCACATAGCATGCAAAATACTGTAGAGTCATAGGATAATTGCAAAATATATGCGTTTATTTTATATGGGGTAATGCACATGACAAAATGCTGTAACTATTCTAATATAATATTGGCTGCTAGTGGCTAGTGTCCAACTAATGACAAATAAATATACGTTCTACTAATCTTAAACCCATTAGAACCCATTAGAAGTCTGCATAATGATCTTCAGTACAATTGAGTTGTGAGATTGTTCATTGATAAACTGCAGAACCCACAAGGCAGATTTAATGTATCCAGTTAACAAATAGCTATCTTTAGAATAATAAGCTGTCATGAAGACCAACTCAAATCTTTCAAAATAGCCAAGAAACATCAAATTGCAAAATACTCTAGTTAAATTAAAAATATAATTAATATTTAATCTAATCTATACTAGGTTCTACATCACATGCAAGCAGCCTATTTTTGCTTTGAGACAGAATAGTTAATAAAATACTACAGTGAACTCTGCTATACTGTGACTTTTTCTAATACATACTTCAGAAGAGAGGTATTGGCTCTGGAGTAGGTCATCTGAATTATTGGGAAGGAGAAACGGCTGACAACGTACAGTGTATATGGAAGGGCACTGTAGGTTTCTATGAATTGTTTGGAATAGAGATTATACAGACTCCTTGGAGAAACATCATCTCAGTGACATGATAAATGGATGCTTGCTCTGTATTCCTGGCTGCAACAAAGCAACGTTGTTGCCCATACTGTAAATCAACCCCAACAAATAATTTGGCCTTTGCTCTCAGGCTACAGAGGTGCAACATTGTTAGATATTCTGCTAGTTAGTTTCAATAACATTCCACTGACCTTGTCACATTCAAGATGGAAATATGTTGATGATGTGGCAAAAATCATAACTCAGTCAATGGCGCTACTATGCTGACCTACAGGCAGCCATTCAAATGAATAATTCTAAGAAACATTTATATATAAAATAATCAGGCATTATGTTTTCATTATCCATTCAGGTTTGATTAAAATTTTTAACTCTATTGAAACAAAAATACCTCTCCCTTCAATGCCATAGAGTGCTCCCTCAAGCTCCTCCCCATACATGGGAAAGGCATTGCCAAGGCTAGTATATTGTTGTTGTGTGCGGTCTGCACCAGTTTGTTTATGTTTCTATTTTCGGAACCAGGGCTGTGTAGAATAACCAGCAGGCACAGAGAACTGTAAGATAGCAAGCCACAAGGAGATAAAGTATTTGGTGAATTTGACAAAAAGCCTCCAGTACAATCGCTTACTATACCTTTTAAATAGTGACCCTTACAAGTACACTCTTCATGAAGAAAACCTGACAATAGATATTTGAACCTACAATTTGTGAACAACCCACACTCTAAGAATGCAACCTTGTAATCATTTGTTTGCATTGTCTTGAGATAAGTGATTTAAACTTTAACATTTTTGTGGTTGTATTAATGCCTTAGTAAGTGTTCCATCTTTCCTTAAAAAGGCACACACAGATTACGTTGCATGCATCATTCCCCAATATCAGCATGAAACCAAGGTTTGAAACTAAGCACCCAGACAGCTATATGTCTCTCCTCTACATCTTCCCCACAAAGACTATATGCTCACATCATTTACCACTCCCTTACAATGTTGTGGATTCACAGTGAGCAGAAGCAGAGTGGGGGTTCTAGAATGCAATAAAAGTAAAAGTGCTTCTATTGTCACCAACGCATGCATGTAGTGAAATGTGTTCTCTGCATTTAACCCATCCCTCAAGGGAGCAGTCGGCAACCACTGCGCAGCGCCCGTGTAACAACTCCAGGAAGAGGCCAATGTCGCTGGCACTGACAGGAGAGTGAACCAAACTTGTTTTTTGGAAAGTGGGGGAAACCGGAGCACATGGAGGAAACCCACGCAGACAACATGCAAACGCCGCACAGAAAGGCCGGGACGACCGGGGTTCAAAATCAGGACCTTCTTGATGTGAGGCCACACTGGGCCACCATGTTGTGCAAATAAAGAAGGGTACTTTTAATGTTACCTGTAAAAAATGTATAATCAACTGTAGCACAAGCAAATCAAAAGGTGGGTGTAGCAATTACTAATATCAAGCTGTAATTACATATATTTTGCCTTGAGGGAAAGCATGCAGATGAATGAGCACAGTCTTTATGACACCACATTAGAACTTGTGCACAAGCTGCCAAAGTCACAACCGAAAAGCTCTGCAGGAAACCTATGCAAGTTTCTCCACACACATTTTGTGTCGACAACCATCCCTGTGTGTGGGACTCTCGGGATCCCATACCATTTGCCTGAATATATTAAGTTGTGTGTAGTGTGACACCCAGAGGCAGAGACATTTGGACTACACCTAACTGATGGGAGCAGAACATTGAATATATGTCTATTAAGGTCTGTAAGTGAACAATAAGGTATAAAAGTTTGGAAGACATTTTTTCCCCTGTAAACTGACTGTAGAAATGTACTTTCCACTTTGTTTTAAATGATACATAATCAGGCTCAGTTTAACTTTATTGTCCGAGAAGGGCAGAAAGAATAAAGAAAGAAATCATACTTTATTAATCCCCCTTAGGGGAAATTCATTCTCTGCATTTAACCGATCCCTGACTGGGTCCTCGATCCTGGTCCCGGGGATCTACAGCCATGCATGTTTTAGATGTCTCCCTGCTCCAACACCTGATTTAAATGCATATGTTGCTACCAGGGTTCTGCAGAGATTGACTGCTGACTGCAGAGATACTGCAGAGGCTTCCCCAGGACTAGGTTTGAGGTCCACTGCACTATAGGGTACATTTGTCTTGCAGCCAGTTCCACAAAACACAAATGACCACATCAACCGACATGTTTTATATATAATTTTATATGCCGCTTTTCTAACCTCCCAGACGCTCTGACATTCATGCACAGCACTGTACATGATTGCCTCATATTCCCCCATTCACACACCGATCCAGTTACATTTTGATCACCTGTGTCCCCGACATACCCACTGCGCCACTGTGCAAATATACAACTGTACTGTTGACTTACGTCACATGGTAAAATTAACGGGGCCTTGAGATGGCAAGTCTGGGCTTTGTTTTTATTTTATTATGAGTTATTGATCTTATTCACAATTACAAAACCTATTACAATGTACAGGATGTGCTCCCAAAATACACAATATAGTAATTTCCATATTTCTTTTTATTTTATCTCTGACGTTCAAGTACAAAAGATACTCAACATGATGGCAGTACAAACATGTACACCAACTACTGAGTACAGTTTGCCAACCTATGTGGGACTAAACTACTTCACATTCCAAGTAACTACCGTTTATTTTGTCTAAACCACATTCAGAAATTGGTATTGGCACATTCTTGTCACAATGCCCTTTTGACGCTGTCCAGACAAAAACAAACTTGACTAAATCAACACTGTTTCTACCACAGTATATTATTCATAATAGTATGGTATTCAGTGTATTTACAATTGCTTCCGGACTGCAGATGTGTTGGACCTGGGGTAAAACTTTCAATTTAACTGCTGTGACACACTCATAAATCTACAAAATAAGTGTTTCAATGGACCATTGGCCCAAACCAATCTGAATTATTTACTTCTAATCTACATTATTTTTTTCTGCATGATAAGACATTCCCCAGCTTAGACATAAAAGCTGTCGAAAATAATTTACAACAGGACATATTATCCTGCTAGCAACTGTTCTAAATGTGTTGACTACATCGGAGCTCTGGCGGAGCTCCATCTGAACCAGCAGCATTATAAAAAGCAAATTAGATTATGTTTAAACTTACACTGTAAAACATACCCAAACACCAAATCATATGATTTATTTTAATACAACTAAACTAGTTGTATTGGAGACAGGGTACCTAAGCAGTATAGCAGAGCAGAGAAGGCACACTAGCATAACGCGATGATCACCCAGGCGCCTACCTTCAAATCCTCCCATAGTTGGCCTTGGCGAGGGCGAAAGCTGCTCTCCAGCTGCCTACTGAGGAAACCCAGCTATCAGCTCAGGCCAGGAACCAAGGTGAGAGTTTTCCCCTTTAGGCGAGCAAAGTAGCAACCTGCCCTTTACAGACGCGGCGGCCGTGACCTAGCCTTCGCCAAAGGAGACCTTTCTGTCCGCCCGCTGTGATGACAACTGACAGGTATGCGCCAGTCCATCCCAAAGACAGGTAAAAGCAACATTTATGGTTAGAATGAGCTGGTGTACAGTTCACAAATCTCAGTCTCAATGTTCATTACCACTTCCCTCTTCCTCCCCAAGACAGATTGTAGACCCGTTATTAGTGTTCCATCAGAGTACCCTAGGATCAGGCAGTAATATGTTCTGCGTATCCGTTGTCAAAATGCACTTGCCTTGGTTTCATGTCCAAATTACTCCAAGTGTCCTTTAAACGGTGGTTTATAAGCTTTATTGTGAATAAATCGTTTGTGTGTTGACGCTGGTGTTTGGTGTTGCTGATATTTGTGTGTGTAAAATGTATCCTATATAATCTCACTTTTTCAAAGTCACAATTGTTTTGTTGTATAGCTTGTTTCAGTGTGGTTGTGTATACAGAATCCAGAGTCTCTGGGGAGACGTAAACCTTCCTGGTGTTGAGACAGGTAACAAACTTAAAATTAATTTAAATTAATTTAAAATGTAAGCCGTTTCAAATCACGGCTGACACCGTATTCAAAACAGAAAGGGGTCTAAACCAATTTGTTGCTGCCTCGATTTATGGTTAGGACATAATCACTTATTAAACCTTAACCATTTGGATTACATGTAGCATTTGAAGCCAATGAGCCATTTGAGATTGTTTTTGATCATAAACCCAGCTACAAATAGAAGCCACAAGCACATTTAAAAAGGTTACTTCCCAAACATCATGTGTGTGATGACTAAGCAGGGATAATAAGTTATAAAACTGATATTTGATATTTTATAATGTATCTATATGATACTGTATAAAGACATATTGGACTATACATTATTTTGTAATGGTCACATGTTCATCAATCGCATACACATTCACCAGAATTCAAGAAGTGTTTGAGGCTAAACGTTTTATGGGGGAGGATCCCCAGACCCCCCACTTCACATGCCCCACCTGCTCATCGAACACCCATGCGTTTATGTAATCTGAGCTCCTCTGTATTTACATGTTAAGTACAGATTAGTCGCAATTTAGAGCAGGTATGTGGCACACAGAACATTTGCTGCCTAGTTTGACATCTACCAGCAGAAAGTAATATAAAACAACTACAATATGGGCCATGACAAAACTGTCTCAAAAAACAAGAAAAACATTTAGATGCAGTTTCCCACACATCGCATGGTGGGAATGTGGAAAATGTTAGCAGCTTTTTCTCCACTTTGCATTGGACAGTGGTCGCCTGCACTCGATGAAAGTTGCTCAAATAGTTTGCACTGCACTGGTCGTGCATGCACACACACACACACACACACACACACACACACCCTGTTCCAAAGAGCTTTAATGGATACATTTCATCTTTACCATCTCCACCCACTCAGACAGACCAGTAGAAACAAATCGTGCTTTTCAATTAGAGTCAGAAAATATCTTGTGTCAACTTTTATGCCTTTGCTAGATTATGGTGATCTGCTGTATATGAAAGCATCGGCTCAGTGTTTGCAATCATTGGACCCAGTATACAACTCTGCCCTGCGTTTCATCACTGGTTGTAAATACTTAACGCACCATTGTACTATCTATGCTAAACCTGAGTGGACATCATTGTATGCACGCAGGAGCACTCATTGGTTGAGTTTTATATAAAACTCCTTGGGTTGGTTCCCGATTAATTAAGCACTTTTCTCTCAAAAAACCAAAGTAAATATGGCCTGCGCTCTCACGACACTTTGAAATTGTCTGTTCCCCGGGTGCGTACTGAGATTGGCAAGAAAGCTTTTAAGTATGCCGCCCCAACTGCCTGGAATGATATACAGAATGACTTAGCTGCGTGAATTGATTTAATTTAAAGACTTAGTATTTCTTTTAGGGGATGTGAAAAGGATCAAGGATTGCAACTGCTTCACGTCTAATTGACTATGACTGTTAGATTCATGTTTTTCATTTATTGTGGTACTGTAATTTAATGGTGGACATTATGTGTTTAAATGTTGTATGTTGACGTTTTAAGCTGCCCTCTTGGCCAGGTTGCTCATGTAAAAGAGATTTCAATCTCAATGAGTCTTTTACCTTGTTAAATAAAGGTGTATATAGTAGCCAGCCTTGTTGAATTGTGTTCGAGATGCTTTGAACACACTTTCCCATGTTAGCTTAGCATTCTCATTGTCAATGCTAAGGCTAACAAGCTAACTTTTAGCTGTTAATATATTGTTTGATGAGTTTACCACTAAGCATTTGTTTGCCAAGACAATAGCCAAATGGCTACAAAAAAAACCTGCGGACGACAGCTCAAATGGTTAGGGGGATGTGACTTCTATAGCGCCTGCTGGTGTTTATATTTTAACGTGCATTTGTGTGCAGTTACGGTAAAAACTTTTTAGAGAACCACAGTGAAGCTACTGTAGGCCTAGCTGGTCAAATATTAATATATTCTTAGGCCAACGGTACATCGTTTCATATGGTTATTTACATTAGAAAGTTATAACCCGTTTCTGTATAATTTTTCTAAATTCATTTAATTAAAACAAATGTAAAAGCTTGCTGAAAATTCTATAGGCCGTCTAGTTGTTCAGGTTGTCCTTCTCTACCTTCATATTAAGGAGACATTCTTCTGTGGACTTTCTAACATTAAGTGGAAATACAGTAGCCTATGTCACCATGTCACAATTTTGAGCAAACCTAGTTTAATAGGCTATATTATTTAATGAAAAGTGAAAGATTGATCATATCACAGAGACTGTAGCCTATTGAGTGCTTCCCACACATTAACAATCCCATGGCGGCCCGCCACAGTTCAATTTCTTCCACCATAGTGTCATAATGAAACAAACTTTTGTCATTAGGTTGGACACTACACAGCAGATCATTTTGGCAGCTTTTTAGTCACTTAGGTTTCACAGACAATGGTCCCCTGCACTTGATGTACTGTAAGTTTCTCACAAAGTTTGCACTGCACTGATTGTGCATGCAGTTACGACCACACACACACACACACACACACGCACACACACACACAACAGATGCCCTGTTCCAAAGAGCTCGACTTGATACATTCTGTTTATCGCCTGGAAAAGCATGGGATTTTTAAATGGACAATGTGCAAGAACCCTGTCGAGAGTGCAGACTATAGACGTGAATTATGCATGCAAGAGTTGACAACTCTACTCTGTTCCTAACTTTGTATGGTGTCATGGTCTTTGGCATACTGCAGCGCCAACCATAAATCTAATTACCATGGGTCTGTGAACTCCTAATACGCTATATTTGGGTTAGGCATGGGCAGTACTGTATATCATCTTTCTAAAGTGTATCTATATTTTCAAAAGAGAAAATAAGACACTGCGTTTCTGTTTGCTCCCTTCCTCTCTCATACTCCACACAGCCCTGCCCAGTGCCCGCAAACCCTCTATGTGCAAGCCCCTCTCACTCAAATTATCCAGCAACATGGAGGAAGACACTTAACAAGCCAACACTCAACAGCAGTGGTCCACAACCCCGGTGGACACTGCCGTGGTTTATAAAATAAAAATGCAATGGCTCGTTTATTTGGAACTATTTCTGATTTTCAAAGATCAGATGAGCGGCAAAACCTTTGCCATGTGTACAGTATGCCATAAACAGGTTGAAGGATGCTGCTGGATAGGACAGTAGCCTATCAACTATAATTTCTAGTGCACTCTAAAATGCTGAAAATGTTATGAATTTGCTTTACTATAAAGATTGGTCCTTCATATACTGTTCCATTCACAAACGGTGTTCATGTAGTAGGATCAGGAGTCATCCCGCCAACGTTTACATGTTTAGGTCATTCTCCTTCTCTTCTGGTCACAACGAAGTGTGATGATTCAGACAGCGGCGGTCACCAGCAGCAATCAAACTGTGTGGGATTTGGAGCAGTGAATGAAAGCCAGTCGAAGCTGTGTGGTAATTGAGCGGGGGCGGGCAGCTGAATAGCGATGGTTATCAGAGTACAGCGTTCGTGTCACCGTCAAGGTGACCAAGGTGGCTCAGGACACTACGGACTGTTGTTAAACGGCATCAGAAAGACACGGTTAGAGACATTGCTGAACATTAGGATTGTGATTACCAGGCTGAAAATAAAGCATACGAACAGAATCTCACACACACCCCTCCTCACTCCCATACACAACATTAACAAGCAACTGATCAGCTTCCACCCCTCACACTGTTATGTTCACATTTGCAATTCAAATCACTTACAGTAGCATCACTGCGTAATTATTGCGCTATGATCACAAACCAATAATTGTTGTGCTCCATGATTGTTATCTTTGACAAAGCAGAATATTAATAATAGGAGCATAATAGTAGAACATTTATGTTGCAGACGTAGAAGCAGTCTACTCCCAGCAGAAGTAAAACAAAGATATGCATGAGGTGTAGCACTGAGGGTGCATTTGGTCGTCTTCAACCAGTAGTATTCACAGACTGCTTAGATAAACTACTTGCACATTGTCAGCACTTCTTTGTTACTAAATAATCCAAAACCACATAGACACAGTCTGCATCTCTAGAAAATTATTCAGCATGGCTCCTTAAGATAAGATCCACGTCATGAAAAAGAAAAAAAAAAACACTTCAGGATAATCTAAGTAATCACCACTATTTTAACCACTCAACTGCTTTCAGTCAGATAAATCTGAAAGGTTATGGAGGATAAATATGGAGAATAGTTATGGAGAGAACACACTGAACATCCATACAGCGCAGTTTGTCAAACTCCATATCTCCCATGCCCATATACAAGAAATACGTGACAAGAAACATAACACGGAAACCCAGTGTGTTACAGCATTCAAGCAATGGATATATCTACCAAAAAACAAATGCATTGTATATGCATACATTTATCCCCCTAAAAGGATTAAAAGACGATTGTGCTAAACTGTCACCTCACTACTACATGCGTTCCATCACAGTCCAGGAAACTCACAAGGTTAAAGCTTTGCCAATGTAGCACTATTCAGAAATGTTTTGGTTCTAAAACCAAGAGTGGCCCTACATGAAATGCATTCTTCAGAGCGTTTTGTGAAATTGGTTGTGTGAGCCTCATTTGTGGTGGACAACTGACCAAGATCTTAACAGGACAGTTGAGTGTGTATTAGATAGCAGCTCATACAAGTGGTCTTACTGATAATGTGGATTGTTGATGACCAGCTCAATTGGTTAGGCCTCACTCATCTAACAGCTGATGGATTCTCATTCAGTGCCACGACCTCTGTGGACAAGAACACAAGGAAAGAAAGCATTTCACTATTGGGCTTTGTAGATTGACACCATAGACCAGGGGTGGCCAACCAGTCAGAGACTAAGAGCCACATTTTTACTGTGTTACCGTAAAGAGCCACATCATACACATGGGCACACATGAACATCACCCCATCCCTTCCTCACACACACACACACACGTCCTGTATTCATCTTCATATTTTCGTTTCG
>JAODUK010000559.1:0-13596 GCA_027564635.1 Typhlichthys eigenmanni | reverse complement strand
AAACATTTTTTTATAATGTAATTAATAATATGATGGCCCGGAAGTATCCCCCGCGAGAAATAGAAAAAAAAGAAGAAATTAGCCTAGTCGGTTATGTCTCTCTCCCGACAAATAAGCTTTAACAAAATACAGTAGCCTACTGCAAAAATAACCTATATAGACATGATATAGTACATGTAAATTTGGCAACAACACAATGCCCAGATCTACAAAATATTTGAACACATGGATATTTAGCCTATAGCCTACTGATTTGCGATAAACCAGTCAGTGTATCGTTGTCATTTGGAGGCTATCGCAAAACTTGACCTGAAACACCAAATGGGGTAACTTCAAACCGTCAGTATAACTTAATCTGAGTTTTAAGACGCTGTTGGTAATTATACATCCATAATCACACTGTTAAGTAGCCTAT
This sequence comes from Typhlichthys eigenmanni, assembly GCA_027564635.1. Taxonomy (NCBI): domain Eukaryota; kingdom Metazoa; phylum Chordata; class Actinopteri; order Percopsiformes; family Amblyopsidae; genus Typhlichthys; species Typhlichthys eigenmanni. Next base: position 13,181 of record JAODUK010000559.1, on the reverse strand, counting down.
GAGTTAGATAGGTGGCAGACAATCAAACGTGTCTTAAATGCAGTCAGAACACCGAAAGAAGGCCTATAGGGCATTTGTGCCAGTGCCATGGTGCGTGAATCATTGTCAGAAGAGAACAAATAGGTAATATCGAAAGTTTAATCATATGCAATGTCAATCTTTAGATAAACATGAAGTGTTTTACTGTAGCCCATATTATGCTACGCTTGTTTACCAAGAAATAGCCCACTAATATCTGGATAAACCATTTAAATAGCCCTGTGTCCAGTTTAGCGCTGGCAGCGCGCTTTATCCAGCGCTTAATTAAAAAGCACTGCGCACTGGTTTTGTTTATAATATATTGAATGACAACATTAATCACCGCTATGCAAGCTAAAACAAGCTTCTGTATGGTGATAAATGCACTAGAAACATTCAATGTGAACAATATGCTCATACACATTCGATTTTATTTCCCTGTTGTGATAGTGAGAATTCAACAAAGCTCAGACAGACAGGCTACAGCCAAAATTAGCTTCGTCTCCCTCAATTTGACTTAGTAATTGTTTTCTTGGTTACCACGGTGATGACGAGTCCTGCCCCATCTGATTCGTTGGCTGAAAAAAAGCTGCAGTGATGACACCAGCCCCTTACTGAAAAGTTAAGATATTTTCAACTAGAAGCGCTCAAATCTTCCGCACATAAAAGGCAGAGCGCTCTGAAAAAATATTGTTTTCTCTTGACTGCTGCATGCAGTCACACATGCTCTATCCTTATTGGGACAAATTGAAAAAAGACGCTGGCGCTCAGAAAAAAGCTCTATGTGGACACGGGGCCTATATGACTTTGCACTACAGCTCCAGCCAGTCAAAAGTTGGGGGTGCTGCAGCGCCCTCAGCACCCACTTTCCCGCACCCCTGCTTGCCGAAATGCTACACCTATGTTGATTCTCGTTTTAGCACTGGTTCTGTCGGCTAACTTTTTTTCCATCTTTTAGTTTTCAGTCTTTATTTTCTTTGGTTTCTTTGATGTGTAGGCTGTAGATGGAAATGGTGGAATCTTTGTTTTTAGTTGCTTGCTGATCGCCATAGCGATGTGCGTACCGAAAACATTCCCTAGCTACACATTTGCAGTGTACGCACGTTCATGTGATTGACATGCAAGACAGATTCGCTGGACCAATCAGGGGAAGGAGGATCTGATTGGTCCGAGACTCTCGGGTAACAGTTAAACATTAAACTTAATTTATAGAGGCGGGAGCTATCAACCAGGGCAGATATTCTCACTGAGGACTTTATTCACTGATAGCTGATGGATGTCCATGACATTTTTAAGAAAGTATACTACATTTATAGCTCTAAAATACTACTTACTCCCACTTTAACACAACTGTGGGGCACCACCAAATCAATTGAACCAATTAAAGGATACAATACGGTATCAGCCATGACGTGGAGTGGCTTAAAATTAAAGTATTAATAATATTTTATACATTTCTTGAATTGATTAATTTAAATATCAACTGAAGGGTTAATTCTACACAGACTAGTGACCGACTAACTGCAATATTGCAATGCCGCGCTGTTTCTAACCCAACCGCGAGGATGACAAGCAACCGTCATTATCGCAATGTTTACATTTGATTTTTTTCATGAAGCTAGCCAATCGAATATGAGGTTTCATCTAGGGATTATGCACGATTGAAGCGCACATTCCCCCAGCCGGTTGTAGCCTTTGGCAATGTATGTATTTACAACTCTCTGAAGTTACGCTTTATTGCACTTTGGTCGTACTTCGTTCTGTTTGGGCAGCATGCAGCGCACCGTGGTATTGGCAGCGCACACACTTCTCGAGTAATTCTTTTGGAACATGTCTATTTCTTGTGGGAAAGAAATGGGAATAGTTGGACCCTAACATTTTGGGTTGTTAAACCGAAAACAGCCCAACAACTTGCCATCACTTCTTTCTGTCTACAACAATGCTAAGCCAAGGTATGTAGTTGGTGCATCATAGGCTTTTGATCTTGCGCTGTTTAATATGCTTTTAATTAATTAGTCATTTTCCAGCTGACATTTTGATCAAACATATGCTGAACGTGAATGCATACCTACAGTCAGAACACTGCTGCACTAAACTGGTATGCCGTTGCATAGGCTCATTAAGGACTGAGATCAACGCCTAATAATTGTGTTAACCACACTAATTCGGAAGCTCTCCGTCACGTACTTAACCATTCAAAACATAAACGCGCTATTGAACCAACCCAAATACCTGCATAGGAAATTCCTTAACAGTGACCTACTAGTGACCCGTTATCCTGTATACAATTACACTGACACAAAGGTTTACAATAAAACAATCGTGACTTTATTTAAAAAATAAAATAATACAAATTAGATTATATCACAATTACACATTACACACGCAATAGCAATAATAATAACAGCACATCAACCATGGCATCTATGTAAACCCAAACACCACGAGCTATTGAGAAATCACTTACACAGCAGTTTATCATTGTTAAGCTAGAACTACACCGCAACGATTTTCGCTCGTGCATGTGGGAGCGACTGCTTATCAACAGGAATCGCCAAGCGACCGTTCCTATCGACCGAAACCCGATGCTCTATCGACTTTTTGTAGCGATTCAAATTTTGAATCAGCAGCGAGGTGAAGGAAATCGCTAGCGTTTCCACCAAACAGTATCTAGATAAAGGCTTTTCAGGATTTCTTGCAGAGTAATATCAATATAAAAACACCTGATAACAGTGAGAAAATTTATTTTTATTTAGCAGCCCAAAAACAAGTAAACTGTTCAGTTTGAATTTCAACATGATACCTCCAAATCACGGCAAATCGATGGATATGCGTCGTGTTGCTCTCCTGTTTATGCTTCCTATGTCTCCTTCGTCTTCTCTTCATTTCACTTTGAATTAACAAAAGGCATACAGTAGAAAGGCCTACATTTGATAACACAAGCACTAGCCTAATATATTTTGGTGTCAGTGTTGTGGTTCGCTATTTACTAGCTGTCAGTAATAGTCCTGCAACTTCCTTGTTTCTGTTTCTTTGTTGTCCGCGCAGACTCAGAAGGCAGCTGAAAGCGCGTCCTCGCACGAGCCTGCGCTCTTGCTTTTAACACGCACAATCGCGACAACAGAAATGGTAAATTAGGCTTTTGCTAGAAGACACCCAGTCGCTAGTCCACGGCTTGGTGTAGTTCTAGCTTCAGAGGAAAAACCAAGCAAAATAGTTTATAACAGACACGTCTGGCTATTGATTTCTTGAACTTGGATGCAAATTTTGGTGATCACAGCGTCACGCTTAAAAAACTCTCACCGCTCTTGAGGCACACTTTGTTCCTGCAGAACGGTGTTTCAGTGCTAAGGAGTTCAAATGGTCCTTCCAACAAGGACACACACCAGATCAATAATGCACGTAGTACAGCTCGGAGAGACGGCAACCCGGGGTAGCAAGGGTTAGCACCCCAAGCTACAGCTCCCGTGAGGGGGCACCCACAAATAAGCTACGGAAACCACTCAAGAAAAATACCCCCAGGGGTGCCCGAGAAGGGGGGAGGATGAGCACCCTACATGGATTGATTTACAGGCAATGACCAAAGCTAACGGAATATCGACAAAGAGTGCAGTCTGTGAATGTGGCAAGGTCTGCAAAAACCCATGCGGCTTGAAGATCCACCAGGCCAAGATAGGATGCTTGAGGAAGGAAAATGTGACACAACGCACAGGAGTAAATCCTGGTGAGACGCAGGAGGAGCCAGGCCCGGAATCACCCCACAGTGCCCGGAACCTCCACGTGTCACAGGCTCCACCTTCAAGCATAACGTCAGAACATCGTAGGGTCAAGTGGCCTGCAGCCAGCAAGCATAGTGAGTGGTGCCAGTTTGATGATGTCGACGGGATTCTTGAAGCCGCAACTAAGGGTGATGTTGAACAGCGGCTTCAGCTCATGTCATCATTTATCATTAACATCGCAGCCGAAAGGTTTGGCACTAAGGAGCAGTATGTGGCCAGAAACTCAAGTGGTCCAAATCGACGGGAGGGAAGGATCACTAAACTTAGGCAGGAGCTTAAATCCTTAAGGCGGCAGTACAAGGTGGCAAAGGAGGAGGAAAAGGCTGCATTAGCATAGCTATGGCAAATTATCAGGAAGAACCTCATCACTCTCCGCAGAGCTGAATGGCACAGGAGGAGAGCTAGAGAGAGGGACAGGAAATGTGCAGCTTTCATTGCAAACCCCTTTGGCTTCACAAGGCAGTTGCTAGGGCAGAAACGTAGTGGGCACCTAATGTGCTCTAAAGAAGAGGTAGACCAACACCTCAGCAACTCGTATGGTGACAGAGCACGAGAACAAGAGCTAGGAGATAGCAATGCAGTGATACCACAGCTAGACCCCACCACAGAGTTTAACACCAAGGAGCCTACTCTGAAAGAGGTCTAGGAGGTCCTAAAAGCAGCAAGAACAAGCTCAGCCCCGGGTCCTATATAGGGTCTACAAAAGGTGTCCCAGGCTCTTGCAATGGAGAATCCTCAAAGTGATCTGGAGGAGGGGGAAGGTAGCCCAGCAGTGGAGAGGTGCTGAGGGGTCTGGATCCCAAAGGAAGAGAACTCTAGTAGCATAGATCAATTCAGAATCATCTCACTTCTCAGCGTGGAAAGCAAGGTATTTTTCAGCATTGTTGCTAGACGTCTGACAGAGTACCTTCTAAAGAACCAATACATTGACACCTCAGTGCAGAAGGGGGGAGTCCTCTGTGAGCACACAGGAGTTGTCACGCAGCTAATCAGAGAGGCACGGGAAGGTAAAGGTGACTTGGCAGTCGTGTGCTTGCCAATGCATACGGGTCACTACCGCATAAGGTAGTGAATGTAGCGCTTGTCAACCGTCATGTCCCAGCAAGGATTAGGGAGCTCATTCTGGACTATTATAGCTGCTTCCGTCTGAGAGTCACCTCTGGACATGTATCATCAGAATGGCATCGTCTGAAGAAGGGAATCATCACAGGATGCACCATTTCAGTGATACTGTTCGCTCTGGCCATGAATATGCTAGTTAAGGCAGCAGAAGTTGAGTGTAGAGGCCCCCTGACCAAGTCTGGAGTCCATCAGACCCCCATCAGAGCCTTCATGGATGACTTGATGGTTACAACAGCTTCGGTTCCTGGATGCAGATGGATAATCAAAGGTCTTGAGGAACTTATTTCATGGGCATGAATGAGCTTCAAACCAGTTAAATCTAGGGCACTTGTGGTGAGGAAAGGTAACAGATAAGTTTCGCTTCACCCTAGGAGGCATTCAAATTCCATCTGTTACCGAGATACGTGTCAGGAGCCTGGGCAAGGTCTTTGATAGCACCCTGAGAGACACTGCTTCAATCAAATCAACTAGCAGGGAGTTGGAGTCATGGCTGATGGCAGTGGACAAGTCAGGGTTGCCTGGAAAAATCAAGGCATGGATTTACCAGCATGATTTCATTCCAAGCATCCTTTGGCCATTGCTGGTCTACGATGTGCCCCTGACAACTGTCGAGGGCTTTGAAAGGAAGGTTAGTAGTTTTCTTCGCAAGTGGCTGGGCCTACCACGAAGCCTGAGTAGTATCACCTTGTACGGACAGAAGAACAAATTGTGGTTACCATTCAGCAGTGTGGCTGAGGAGTTCATGGTTACCCGTGCAAGGGAGGTGCTGCAGTATAGAGACTCTTCTGATAGCAAAATTTACAAGGCAGGCATTGAAGTAAGGACTGGAAGGAAGTGGAGGGCCCAGGAGGCTGTGACCCAGGCAGAATCACGACTACAGCACAGTGTTCTTGTTGGAGCTGTGGCAGTTGGATGTGCAGGGCTAGGCAGCATCCCAAGAACTTGCTACAGCAAGGCTAGAGGCAAGGCCAGACGTCACTTAGTCCAGCAAGACGTGCGAGCAGGAGTAGAGGATGTTTGTACCAGTAGGATGGTGGGTATGCAACAGCAGGGTGCATGGACTAGATGGGAGCATGCATTGGAGAGGAAAATCTTGTAGGCTGAGCTCTGGAAGGCAGAGCCTCTCAGGATCAAGTTTTTGATCCAGTCAGTTTATGATGTCCTCCCCAGTCCAACCAATCTGCATTGCTGGGGATTGGCGGAGACGCCAGCCTGCCCTCTGTGTCAGAGGAGAGGATCACTTGAACACATCTTGAGCTCCTGTACAAAGGCACTGGAAGAGGGGCGCTATCGCTGGCGTCACGACCAGGTCCTGAAGGCAATAGCCGATTCCATCTGCACAGGGATCAGTCAGGCTAAACACCAGTGCCCAGCAAGGCAGGCAGTTCCTTTTATCAAGGCAGGGGAGAAGCCTCAAGCTCAGTCAGGGTCATCAGGTGGGCTCCTGACCACTGCACGAGCTGAGCAACTCGTGCAGTGGTCAGTCGACCTGGGGAAGCATCTTAAATTCCCAGAATCCATTGCAGTCACCACACAAAGGCCAGACATGGTCCTGATGTCGGAAGCGTCAAAACAAGTAGTCCTGCTGGAGTTGACAGTTCCCTGGGAGGACCGGATTGAGGAGGCATATGAGAGGAAGAGGGCCAAATATGAGGACCTAGTTAACGAGTGCCGGAGGCAGGGATGGAGGGCAAAATGTGTCCCTGTTGAGGTGGGCTGCAGAGGATTTTCTGGCCAATCATTGTACAGAGCTCTTAAACTCCTAGGCATCACAGAACTGCAGTGTAAAAAAGCCATCAAAAACAGCACAGAGGCCGCAGAAAAGGCTTCTAGATGGCTGTTGATTAAGAGGGGAGATCCGTGGGCTACACAGGCCACTTGGACACAAGCTAGGGCTTGATCAACCCTGGCTGGGTCGCCTGGGTGAGAGTGTATGATTGTTGAAAGACCCGAAACACTCAATGACCTCAGGTTACATCACTGATGATGTGTCCAAGTGCATCATATGATGTATGTTATAACATTCATATTTTTCCACATGCTGTATAGCAGGGTTATTCAACTCCGGTCCTGGAGAGCCGCACCCTGCATGTTTTAGATCTAGCCCTGCTGTATAGGCTACCCACAATAGGCTTCATCTTGAATAGAGACGGCAAAATCTAGACGTCCTATAGTGAGCATTTGGATTTAAGGGCATACGTTTAATACATTAGACAATTTGCTTTTCCATAGTGAAATTAACAATTTTATATTCAACTGACAATCTAGTCTACAGTAACTATAGCCAACCATTAGTCCATACCTATAAAAGTATTTTGACTATTGTACATTAGGCCTACCTACAGTTTTAGTAGGCACATTAGGCTACTAGATACATTGTGGTAGCCTAGGATAGCAATACAGTAAGTCACGATAACCTCAAACTCCTGTATCAGCAAGATGCATTTCTTGGAAAAACAGCCTCCAGCTGTGACATTCATTCATAAATTTACTAGTGTCTCGTGTCACCTATAGCAACAGGATGTGTGTAATCTGGCAACCGAATCAGTCCTGTTTGTTTATCGATAATCCTGCCAATCTTTTGGAAAATATTGTATGATATCCCATTAAAACAAAAAGTATGAGTATAAAAATTGGGTAGTGTTCAGAAGAAACAGCATAGCCTACGTCTGCTGGCTAAACAATGATCAGATGTTATTATTCCAAAACCTGACTCATTATTAATCCTTGTGCTTTCCTCAAATGTACTACCCTCAGGACACATTTGTGGCAAAAATGTACACAGACAAAAACTGCTATAAAATCATAATACATCAATGTTTTTTCTGCTTTTGTTTTTAAAAAAATTACTTAAACAACTTCAGGTTTGCTCAACACTACCAGACATTCAATAATTTTCAGGATGTTATCCTTTTAAATGCCAGATTAATTATTTAATGCCAGATATATTATTAAATATAAGTATTTCAATATTTATTATGTATTATTATTATTTATTATTAACCCTATTTATTATATTGAAAATAATAAATGTTTTGTGTTTATTTGGTGGTATCTTGAATATGTCAAACATTAGTAACAACATTGATTTGATTGCATTAGTATTTTGTATGTAGTGCCAGATACTCCCTCTGGACACCATTGTGGCCATTAACCATTTTTTTTATATCGCTGCCATTACAGTATACAACCATGCATTCTGTAATGTCAAGCTTAATGAAGACAGCTGACCTGTTCAGTATCTGGGGATTAGTTATTCTAAAGTTCTAAAGTAGATGGTCCTGTGTCATGTGACATATGTTGCGCTATACAGAACCACCAAAAGGGGGCAGTAAAGGACCACACTGATTAAATGTAATAACAATTAGTAACAACACAGTCAGCATTTCATTTAAAAGAAAAGTTGTGCTATTTTAAAATCTTAATGTATTCTACCAGATTCAACAGTTTGCCAGTATTTTTGCCATTCAAATTAAAGGCAGGGTATGTCATTCTTGCTAACTTTGAGCTCAAATCAAAACAATATCGCTCCAGGGTCCTCCGCGATGCCGCATCACACATTGAAATGGATTGTGAAGCAAAGCGAAGTTCTACAGCTTTGTTGAGGAGCTGTGTTCGTCACTTTATTTATGTTACTATTTACGGAGCCAGGTCTGTGTAGAAACGGAAAGCTAGCGAAATGCGAGGAGATATTTGTTGAATTGGACAAAAGATGTATTAGCTTGCATTTAGATTGCAATAGCTGACTTTACCTTTAATGGAGCCATGTGACTACCAGGTCCTGATCGATCAGTGACCTGCAGCACTCACTAGATTTGCATCTGAGTGATGCGGTAGGATGAAAATTAGCACAGCTAAATCTGAAGCCATTGTTCTCAGCAGGAAACTGTTGGAGTGCTTAATCTTGGTAGGGAATGAGTTCTTACTCCAATTGAAAGAGTTCAAATACATGAATGAGTGAGGGGACATTTGAGCGGGAGACTGGCTGGAGAATCGGAGCAGCTGGGGCGGTACTGCAATCCCTTTACCGCACCGCTATGACGAAAAGAGAGCTAAACGGGAAAGCAAATCTCTCAATCTACCGGTGAATTTTCATTGCTATCCTCACCTATGGTCATGAAGAGTGGGTCATGTTAAAATAGTTGCGTGTGTGTGCGTGTGTCAGAGAGAGTGTGAATCTGTAAGCACGCACTGATCATTTCAGGGGTAAAAAGCATACTTCTTGAGGGATGTATTGAATTAATGCTTTGAGTAAAAACCTCCTGCTATACTCAAAAAACAAAAATAACTGTAAGATTGCATATGAACTTGGTTGTTCATTAATGCTTTATCTAGTGGATAGCACTGTGGCCTCACAGCAAGAAGGTCCAAGTTCTAACCCCGGTCTTCCGGCCTTTCTGTGTGGAGTTTGCATGTTCTCCCTGTGTCTGCGTGGGTTTCCTCCAGGTGCTCTGGTTTCTATCAAACCTATCAAAAACATGTTAGGTTAACTCTCCAGTCAGTGCCATGTGACCACTGACACTGGTTTAAATCAGGAGTTTGTCCCTGGGTCGCTGCCAACTGCTCCCTTGAGGGATGGGTTAAATGCAGAGGATGAATTTAGCTACTGTATGTGTATGTGACAATAAATGTACCTTTACATTTAGAATGTCAGCACCATGCATATTGCACCATGCTAATCTGGTGGAGGAAGTTTATTCCAGTAGCAGCTTAGTTATCAATACATGTCTTTTATGGATGGTTATATCCTCCTTGTACCCACTAACCTCAGTGTAGGAATTACCAAGACTCCCTCGTACACATACGAGGGTGATGTATAGCCTCAGATATACAGATTATTCTATGCATGTTGCTGAAAAATACCATGGCCTTTTATATACCAATGTGAACCATGTTAAAAAACAGTAGATCAGTCCTGCATACTGCAATTAGAAATAATAAAAACATTTATATTTTAGTAACCTGGAGAAGGTAATGCATGCATTTATTAAGACTGAGTTACTGCAACTATATTTCTGACTTGACAAGTCAACTACAATAACTACTGTTATTTTCATATTATTATGAAATATTATCATATTATTAGAGGTTACTATGAACCTGGCTCTATAAGAATTGTATCATTGTCTTTTTTGAGCCAATCAGAAAATTGCAATTGCATTAACCATTGTTCAACGTGTATGCTATGCATGCTGTTTGATTTTAGTGTTTGGTTAATCATTAAGCTGAACACATCATTTCATACATTGGCAATACATGACCAAAATCTTCTTTGGTGTTGTGTCAGGGCTTTCCTGAGACGCCCATTTTCACAGACATGGTGGTGTTCAGAGTGGCACCATGGATTATGACCCCCAACACCCTCAATCCTATAGAAGTATTCGTCTGCAGGTCAGAGACGACTCATGACAATTAACTGGGGATAAGGCCCTTCTGAGGTCACTGTTTTATTTTATTTTGGGGAAGAAGGGGAGAGGGTCATTATAAATCTTTAATTATTCTAATGTATATTTATGCATAGATGTTTTTGTAATAATATTGATTTTAAGATAAAACCATACATGTAAAAGTTATTGTTATTTTGGTTTAATGGTAATGAAATTAATTCCTTTTTTGGAAAGATGTAATTGATGTAAAAAATTAAGTAGAAGATTGTTTTTTAGATGTCAAAATATAACTTCTATGTTTCTTAGCACCTCGGATAATTACAAGTTTTTACAAGTATTGAGAAGTCTAATTCAGAAGACTGGATGCAAGCTAAAAGTATGCTATGAGTACATGAACAGGGGAGACCGATGGATGCAAGTAAGGACAGCAGACTAATGTGCATCTTAAAGGAGATATTTTATGCTTCTTTTCCACATGTTGACACAGTTCACTGAGGTCTTAATGGCTACCTACCTGTACTTGCACTATATTGGCAAAAGTATTTGGACACCTCTACGAATCATTTAATTCATGTGTTGTGCAATCACTTCCATGGCCACAGGTGTATAAAACCAAGCACCAAGGCATGCAGACTGCTTCTATAAACATTTGTGAAAGAATTGGTCGTGTTCAAAATAATGTGATGTTACCACTTTCTCTGATAAGCGGTGACAATAAGACTGGTTTTCTGGTTTGGTCACGTTCGACATAACCCTTATTTATAACCGATATGTCTCCTTCCTATATGATCTGTACTCTCGTCTCAAGATAGTCACTCACCATTTTGAACGTTAAAAGTTGGCTACATATTCCTGCATGGCATTATCTAGAACTTTTCCCCCCCAATCTTAACGAAATCAGGTCCTTCTGTCTACAGTGGTCTAAGTAGTGTACAGTGTCAGTCTGCCTCCTGGAATAGTTTTTTGACACTGACAGATAACAGGTTTGTTTGGAGAATGACAGATGCGTAAACCTTGGAAATATTATGTCAGGTTTAGACGAGGCGCGGTGCCTGGGTAGAGTGTGCAAGAATATATAATAACAATAATAATAATAATCTTTATTTGTATAGCAATTTTCATACATAATTGCTGCTCAAAGTGCTTCACAGAGAGGGAATACATGCACTAATTTCTAATCTAATGCTTCTAATAAAAAACACAGAAATACAGAAAAACAACAATAATAAAAATGGTGTAGGAAGTGCCAGATGTTTATTCCACTAGCAATTATTAGTTATCAGTACATGTCTTTACGATGGTGCTGTATAGCCTCAGATATACAGACCCTGCATGTATATTCACCAAACTAGATACTATTAGACTGCTTCTTTGGTGGGATTGATACACAAACAACAATAGTTGTTACTATATGTAATCCGTCTGTGATAACAGTTCCAAACTTTGAGCTCTTTATTTTGAGCAAATGAAAGGGTATAAGAATTGTTAAAAGAATCCAATAAAAATACATATGTAATAAGATAACATCAGATTAAGATAGACAACATACATACAGTTTAGCAGAGCAGATCAGTGCAGTTACAAGCTATTTTAAAGCTAATTTGAATAGATCCATCCATCCATCTTCATACACTTATCCAGAGTTAAGTTGCGGGGGCAGCAGCTCCGGCAGGGGACCCCAAACCTCCCTTTCCCGAGCCACATTAGAAGGCTCTGACTGCGGAATCCAGCGGCGTTCCCAGGCCAGTGTGGAGATATAATCTCTCCACCTAGTCCCGGGTCTTCCCCGAGGCCTCCTCCCAGTTGGACGTGCCTGGAACAGTTCCCAAGGGAGGCGCCCAGGGGGCATCCTTACCAGATGCCCGTACCACCTCAACTGGCTCCTTTCGACGCGAAGGAGTAACGGCTCTACTCCGAGTTCCTCACAGATAGCTGAGCTTCTCACCCAATCTCTAAGGGAGAAGGTCAGACACCCTCCTGAGAAAACCCGTTCTTTCGGTCATGACCATAGGTGAGGGTAGGAATAAAAATTGGCCGGTAGATCGACAGCTTTGCCTTCTGGCTCAGCTCTCATTTCGTCACCACGGTGCAGTAAAGCTATTGCAATACCGCTCACGCTGCTCTGATCCTCCGGCCAATCTCCCGCTCTATAGTCCACTCACTCGCGAACAAGACCCCTAGGTACTTAAACTCCTTCACTTGGGGTAAGGACTCATTCCCTACCTGGAGTAGGCACTCCATCAGTTTCCGTCTGAGAACCATGGCCTCACAATTAAGGGGTGCTAATCCTCATCCCAGCCGCTTCACACTCTGCTGCGAACCGATCCAGTGAGTGCTGGAGGCCACGGACCGTTGATGCCATCAGGTCCATATCATATGCAAAAAGCAGCGATGAAATCCGCAGGCTATCGTACCGCAACCCTCTCCACCACGACTATGCCTCGATACCCTGCCCATGAATATCACAAATAGGATTGGTGACAAAAGCGCAGCCCTGGCAGAGACCAACCCCCACCTGAAGTTAGTCCGATTTACAGCCGAGAATCCGTACACGGCTCTGGCTTTGGACATACAGGGATTGGATTTAAAGGGACCCCCTCACCCCATACTCCCACAGCACTTCCCACAGTATCTCCCGGAGGACCCGGTCATACGCCTGCTCTAGATCCACAAAGCACATGTAGATCGAAAGGGCATACTTCCAGCCCCCCTCCAGGATCCTTGCGAGAGTAAAGTAGTAGTGTGATACCCCTGTAATTGGCACACACTCTCTGGTCCCCCTTTTTGAAGAGGGGAACTAAAGTAGAGCTTGGCTCTGAGGAGTGTCGGTTACTATGAGCGGTTCAAGGTATGGGTGTGCTCCAAGTTAAAGGAC
>JAODUK010000558.1:0-13597 GCA_027564635.1 Typhlichthys eigenmanni | reverse complement strand
TTGGGGTCCCTTACTGAAGCTGCTGCCCCCGCGACCCGACTCCGGATAAGCGGGAGAAGATGGATGGATGGATGGTTTATTTATTTTGGTCCAAGGAAAGTCCTCATTTTCTCAGGTCAACAAACTATAATAGAACTAATGGCTTGAATAATACTCAAAACCTTCTAGTTATGTAATGTGCAATTTTTAGTACAATCGTAATCATCCAAAAATGGTCATTGCAGCATTTCAAAATGTATTAATTTAACAGAATGATGTGTGCAGTATGATCCGTCCTATTCAGCTGTTGACCAATGCGCCTACAGTATTGCATGTTACATCCTCTAAAAGTTAATATTTTGGCCTTTGTACCACGTCGAAGTGGTAGGTGCAAAGCTTGCAAGTACATCTGTCACCGTCAAGCTGCATGCACTCAGAACCAACCAAAGAACCAATCGCAAAAGTAGGTTTTGTTTGTCCCGCACCCAACAGGTGCAAAGAAACTGACATAATGCTGATTTGGGGAGATGTCAATCAAATGGCGCCTGTGCATACTGCGAATCAGACCAGCAGATTTTGGTACGGCGTGTTCAGATATTAATCAATGTGTTAAAGAAGAGATTTGTGGATGCATACCGGTACACAAGTATAATAGCAATTCACTATTATATAAAAGTTAAAGCCCTAACCTCTGGTATGAAGGGTTAATGTCAGTTGATGTGTGTGTAGGACAAACGGGACGAAACGGTCCAGGTTCAAATGGCTGTTAATCTCCCTCTAGCCTGCTCCTTCCTCTCTCCATCTTCCTGCTGCCACCTCTCCATGTTGCCTTTTCTCCCTCTCTCCCCCCACTCCCCTCTCTCTCCCCCATCTCTCCCCCGGACGCTTTGTGCACCGGCGTCTATTTTTAGCTCCTTGTGAAGGCACGGGAGTGTGTCTGGCTGGTGGGGTGACAGGTGACTGTGTGTGCGTGCACGTGCGTGTTTGTGTGTGTGGTGTTGTTTGTGTGTGTGTGATGGGCAGTATTGTTTGTGTGTGTGTTTGTGGGTTGGTATTGTTTGTGTGTGGGGCGATATTTGTTTTTGTGTGTGTGTAAGGGGCAGTATTGTTTGTTTGTTTGTTTGTTTGTGTGTGTGTGTGGGGGGGTGGTATTGTGGGTTGGTATTGTTTATTTTGTGCGTGCGTGTGTGTGTGTGCGTGTCTTGCCCTAACACAAGACGCATACACTGCAGTGCCTAAGTACAGCCCACAGGTCCAGTCCAAAGCCTTATAGTGCACAGGCACTATAAGTGCCATTGTTAAACTTAGTTTACGCTGTGAAGTGCTCTATCACATTGCATGCGTGCCGTTTTCAGTGCAGTGTTTCGCAAACATAAATTTTTAGTGAATGGTATTATCACAGACATTGTTAATGTCACCATGACAACCTCCCTGTTATGGTTAGAAGATGGGAAGTAAAGTGTTTTTTTCCCCCCATTATGTTAGGTCATTCTAAGCAAGACAGCACACACACACAGTACTTCAAATGATATGGTGGAGATTTAATTCTAGAATTTGATTAACATGCTAAGAAATAAAATCCAATAATTTAGTAAACTAAAGTAATGATTATTTTCACTTCTACAAAGACACTGTAAATGTAAAGTACATTTTTAGTTATTGTGTTTTTCATTTTTCATGTACTTTATCATATACTGTAGTTGCTCATCCTAACCTCAACTGAAACCTGTAACACGGAATCCTATGGATTTGCTGATTCTGCTGTTGTATATAGTATACACAAACGTACAGTATACACAGTATCAGCAGACAGAAAGGAATTTTTTCCAGCTAGCCTCAAGTTATTTTTGCAACTGCATAGGAAAAATAAGTCTGCTGAAATGCAAAAGAATATTGCAGCTTTTAAATGAATAAATAAATATATAAATAAATGAATATACAAACAGTAATGTTGCTGGAACTCTGTAAGCCAGGGGATTTTGATATTGAGAATAAAACAAGTGAATGTTTTCATGAAGCGGTTGCAGATTTAATCGTCATTCTGCTCACTAGGCAGATGTACAGACATCTATGTTTACAGTATCACACGTGAAATAGTGGCATATTTTGCAGCCCACATTTGCGTAATTATAAGGGAAAGGTGAGCAAGTATGTGTAGGTGTGGAATGTGTACATGAAGGCTAGGATGGCTATCCATTAGGGATGCACCGATTGCATTTTTTCCTGGCCGATTCCGATTACCGGTTTTTGTCAAGCCTGACCGGCCGGTTCTGTTTTTGGCCGATTCCGATTTTCATGGTGTTTAAAAAAAATTATTAATTAATTATTCAGTCATTTAGACGCAGATATATTTAGTTTAGCACATACTCACGCTTTATGGAGTTCACCTGTTTAAGTGTAGACTATTGGCTATATTTTGGTTAAAAGGCAGGCTAGATCTGAAGTCTATTTGAAATGATAGGGTACTGTAGTACGTGTCCTATTCTCACCCATTCATGCTGTTAATAAACTACATTTTTACATTCTAATAAAACAATCGAACAGCCTACTCAACATACTGTACATGATAGGTCTACATTACCCCAAAATTGAACGGGTTTGTTTGAATTATGACTATACAAAAATGAATAGAGCGAATTTGGAGCGGCAATTT
Source organism: Typhlichthys eigenmanni (assembly GCA_027564635.1). Classification (NCBI taxonomy): domain Eukaryota; kingdom Metazoa; phylum Chordata; class Actinopteri; order Percopsiformes; family Amblyopsidae; genus Typhlichthys; species Typhlichthys eigenmanni. The sequence goes on along the minus strand of JAODUK010000558.1, from coordinate 10,965 downwards.
TGTTTCCTTTGAGCGAATAGCGGTTTTGAGCGGAGTAATGTGAAGGACTTTAAAAGGAGCAGCGGAGCATAGACTTTGCTCCAAGGGCGATGAGCGGGTTTTCTAACATTTCTCTGCATCGCTCCGCTCACACGCTCTGGTATACGCATTGTAAAAGAGTTGAGTCCACAGAAGAATATTTGGGCCTTATTAATTAAGCTTGCAAAGCGCTTTATTTTAAGGCAGACGCGATGGCTTTAATTCCAGACTTGTTTGCAGCAGCCATGCTAGTTAATTGCACCATATCAATTAAAATACCTGCTCTAAATAGTATAAAATCTAATTTGAAATATGTAGAAACCTATATGCGCTGGACACATTTCTCACAAAGTGAAATTAAGTAAATGTATTCAGCAGCTAGAAATTCTACAGTGAATTTCTCTCCACAATAAAAGTCATGCCATATACCTTGCGGAGCTGAAGGATAAACTCACAGTTCATCACTTCCAGACTCCTAACAGGAAGCATCTTGAGCCCCTGCTGCTAATAACTGCCCTTATAACGCAATTGCTGTCATATTATATATATACTATTAGCAAGGAGAAACCTCTCTCCGACTTGCTGAAGACCTCCCACAGTTGGTTGCGGGGTGATTTCTGATTGGGCGGGTGAAGGGGTATTATTGTTATGACAGGGTATTATGAGGTACTGTGTGTTTTTGTTGAGACGTTTGTATGCTATTTGTTATCCCTTAAGGAAATGCCGGAAGAGAAGCTTCACATGTGACAGTCACATATTTTGTGAGCAGCTGCTTTACCAGGCGTTTCTGGTGGCGACAACAACAACAACAACCTTGAAACCCATTGCGCACATACAGTAGTACGCAGAGTACAAGACTATATATGTGTAGACCCACCCTTCTGATATGGTGCCATGTGTTTGTTTGTTTGTTTATTAGGATCCCCATTAGCTAACGTCGTAACGATAGCTATTCTTCTTGGGGTCCAACACTTCCACGACAAGTTTACACAAAACACATTATGTATATAAATATACATATACATATGTACACGTCATACACATGTATATCATACTGTACATACACACATTCATATACATGCATACATGTGTGGTGTGTGTGTGTGTCACACCACATTCTCATACAGTGCCCAGTAGGTGTAAAACTGTGTGTGTGTCACACCACATTCTCATACAGTCCCCAGTAGGTGTAAAAACTGTGTGTGTGTGTGTGTTGTATTAGGGGGTGTGAGTGAAGGCAGGGGGATAATAACTTGCATGTGTCAGCCTCATGAAGAACACTGTGACGGAGAGGAGAGGGGAGAAGGTACCGTATGGCCACATGCCCTCCCTCACGCTCCCTCATTGGTTGGAGCCCCGGAGAAAAGGGGAGGGGCCGCTATTGCTCTGTTCCTGTAGATAGAGAGGGAGGGGAGAGAGGGAGAGAGAGAAAGACAGGAAGGAAAGATAAATCGACACAAAGGGGGCGGGTGGTTGTTTGTGGGTGTGTGTGTGTGTGTGTGGGGGGGGGGGGGGGGGGGGTCTCTCAGCTCTGGTATGCCTGCCTCCCTGATTTCCACTCCAGTCGACGTTACCACCGCTCACCATCCGGCCACCACCGTCGAGAGAGAGAGAGAGAGAGAGAGAGAGAGACAGTACCAACCAGAGAGAGTGTGACATAAGACCAACGAGAGAGAGAGAGAGAGGGGACAACCGGTTAAGAGGAGAGTGGACTGGACAACTCACAGCCCCCAGGAAGCCAGCGGGATTATACAGGCACACGTAACCTTCAACATCCCCTCCTCTCCTCCACGCTAATGGGCAGCCGATTGCGCAACACAGGCTGTCTAATGGAAGCCGTCAGTGTGTGGACTACGCTGGCGAGAGGGCTCCCGTTCTGCGCTCTCCACAGCTGCGGCAGATGTTGAAGCCATCGCTGACTTTATAGGCGGCTGAGGACAGAGGTATTTTCACGCGGCTCGGCCCGGGAATTCCTGAAAAGAAATAAGGAAAGAAAGAAAGGGAGAAAAGAAAACGATGGTAACAATTCTCATTTTCTTCCCCGCTCGCCCAGGAAAGGTATTTTGCACCGCTGACACGCCGGCGATGAAGCAGACGGCTGCGCGCGGATAACAAGACGTCGGATTATTTACAGCGCCACGCGTGCCCTTGCCCTTGACGAGCGCCCACCCGGGAAGAGAGGGGGCGACGGAGGTCCGCGCTCGACAGTTCTTCCCCATTCCGCCTTCCCAGGAAAGAAAGAAGACGACGGATCCCACCGATCCCACCATGCCCATCTCGCCGGCCAGAAGTTTCCCCCAGCGTACGGCCCAAACCTAGCCAGCCAGCTCACCCCACCCCCCAACCCGATACCCTTCCGCAGGGCTCCCAACAAACGCCTCCCTCCCTCGACGATGAACGGCACCCTGGTCCAGCCGAACCAGAGCTGGACTGCCGTCCTGGATGCCCTCAACTCTTCCCCCTCCCTTGGGCCGTTCTGCCTGCTGGAGGTGGGTTACCCGCACGTCTTCCACACCTGCGCACTGGAGGTGTCCGTCATCCTGCTGCTGGCGGGCCTCATCATATCGGGCAACCTGGTGGTGATCGCCGTCTTCCACTGTGCGCCGCTGCTAAGCCAGCACTCCACCAGCGCCTTCATCCAGACCATGGCGTACGCCGACCTGCTGGTGGGGGTCAGCTGCCTGATCCCCTCGCTGTCCCTGCTGCGGCCGCCGGGGGCGCCGCACCTGCGGCTTACCTGCCAGGCTTTCGGCTACGCCGTGTCGGTGCTGAAGGCGGTGTCCATGGCGTCGCTGGCTTGCGTGAGCGTGGACCGCTACGTGGCGGTGACGCGGCCGCTGAGCTACGGCGCCGTGGTGACGCCGTGGAGGGTGCGCGGCTGCGTCGCCCTGATCTGGCTGTACTCCGCGCTGGTCTTCCTGCCGTCCTTCCTGGGCTGGGGCAAGCCGGGTTACCACGGCGACGTGGTGGAGTGGTGCGCGCTAAAGTGGCACACGCGCCCGGAGTTCACCTCCTTCATCGTGGCGTTCCTGTACGCGCCCGCCGCCCTGACCATCTGCTTCACCTACGCCAACATCTTCCGCATCTGCCGGCAGCACACGCGCCAGATCAGCCAGCGGCACGCGCGGTACCGGCCCCAGGGGGCGCCGGAGGGGGCGGAGCACCAGGGAGCGCCCGCCTCGACGTCGCGCGATCATGCGCAGCAAACGGCCTCGCCGCCGCCCCCAGCGCACCCGGACCGGCGCTACGCCACGGTGCTCTTCCGCATCACCAGCGTGTTCTACGTCCTCTGGCTGCCCTACATCCTCTACTTCCTGCTGGAGAGCGGCGGCGTCTACCAGAGCCCCGCCGTGTCCTTCCTCACCACGTGGCTGGCCATCAGCAACAGCTTCTGCAACTGCCTCATCTACAGCCTCTCCAACTCGGCCTTCCGCAAGGGCCTGAAGCGCCTCTGCTCCTTCTGTCTGCGGCGCGCCGGCGGGGCCAATGCCGCCAAGAAGGCCTTCTGGGACTCCTCCAGGCAGGGCCACGGAGGAGGTCCCGGGGATCCCGGGGGACACCGCCACCACTGCGACATCGGGAGAACCTGTCACGTCTAGCGAGATATGGTCAACGACTCGCACCGCTTTAGGTTTTCCGGGGCGGTCGGATCGCTGCCGCGACTTATTCCCTCTGTGAGATGGGTGGCTGTGGGGGGGTAAAGAAGGCAAATGAGCGAGTGGCGCTCTTGTCGCGGGGCGACTTCTGTACCGGTGGCATAGGGGAAAGACGGTCCGCTGTGCGATAGTAGACAAAGGATCCGCGGGGTTCAAAGGTCTCCGTGAAGGTATTCGAGCGAGGAAAGTTCTTTTATAGCAGATGGCAAGCGACGGAAAAGCTCTGTGACTGTCTGAGGTTGTGGGGAGCAATGGGACGTTTTGGGACACTTGGACAGGTCAGTCACGTGACTGTGTTTGTCCATGTATCCGTTACACCTTTACTTTTCCAGTGATCAGTTGCTTGATTCAATGAATGTTTAACTGATGGAGATGAGTCAAAGAGACAATTAGAAGTCATATGTGAGGTCCCTAAACTCGATAGAAGATTGCCTGGATTAAAACGGAAATATTTTTTTAACTGTATTTTGTTGTACAAGGTGTTACTAGGTGTTCATTAACAAATTGTTCTCTTCTGGAATGTTGTACTCTGGAAATCTGATGCTGTCCAGCTTTGGTGTATGACTGTTGAAATAGCCAAGGCAAATGCTGATAAAAGTATTTTTTTATTTGTAATACGTAAATTGTTCATATGTGATATAAACATATCGTTTTACATAAATCTGTTGCCTAATTAAATAATCTAGTTCAAGGATAAAAGAAAATGGACTTTTAACAAATTACAAATTGTGATTAGTTAAAGAAATCTGATAAAGAAGAAGATCTGTACAGTATTTCACATGCTGAAGGCTACAATCTTAAATTGTCCAGAATACTTGCATTAGATCTGAATCAGCCCACAGCCACGTATATTTCAGCTAAAACATTTTATTATTGTAGCTTTAAATCGGTATAGAATATACTACAATTTTGAATAAAACCGATATGCCAGTGACATTGATTTATATGGAAAAGGTTGCAGTTTGTTGCTGCAGGCTATCATTTTAGTTCCTTGTCGCTGACCTCCAGCCTAATGTACTGTACGGTTGCATAAGTGTGCCACTATTGATGGATGTGTGGTCTTGTATGTGAAACGATGCACATGCTCAATATGTACACGTGCGCACACACACACACACACGCTAACTCACGGGAGAGAAGCACATGCTTACAGTACATATCAGACAAGCGCGTGTGTGTGTGTGTGCGTGCGTGCGTGCATATATTTTCTAAACGTCTAATATGCTGTTGTTTAGTTCAGTTCACACTAACTAGATCAATAGTTTAAAGATTAGCTTTCATCTTATATTATAGTTCCTTGTTCGTGTATGTTATTGACTCCTAATTCTACAATAAGGCAGTGCTCTCTGTTTATTTATTAACTAGCCAGCCTTCCAAAGAAAGTCCCCATAATGTTTTCATGGAAAACACATTCACATCTTTCAACCAGAAGAGGTGTGCTTATATTATTCTGTTTTTACAGTGAAGACTAGGTACATGCTGTCTTGTGTGCCACAGCACCTTTATGTATTGTATATTTGTTAATAAGATAAATATATCATCATTATTTAGCTGTCTTTTAGTGCAATTCTTGTGGTGCATGTTATGTTGTGCACGTGTGTTCTGTTGCGTCTGTGTATGCGCCACGTGCTGGCTTAGACCGTTCCTTTTCCCCCTGCTGTTGTGGTATATTCACCGATAAATGTGTCGCCTTTGAACCTTTGTTTTTTGCTTGGTTACCGTGACACAAGTTGCAGTGTCCTCGTGTGTGTGTGTGTGTGTGCCTGTGTGGCTGTGTGATGTGAAAAATAATTTGCTGATAGATGTACAAGGTCTAAAGTAGTCTCGTGCGTTTGATCTCCTCCCATCTCAACCTGTGCCAAATATCAGGGCCTCTCCTGCATTGGCTGGGCCCCTACTATGTTCTTAACCCACTAAGTAAATAATGGGAAATCTGTTTCTTCTTGGAAAGTGTTCATCATTATGAACTGTAAATGGCTTTACTGGCATGGATTAATACTGAACTGATTTGTAGCGATGCCTTTCCACCCTATTACCCCATTTCTGCGGCGCTGACAGTTAAGGTAAAGTTAAAGTTCAACTAAATGTATCAAGACATTCCCACAGTAGTTAGTGGGTCGGAACGCGGGACGTCTTTATGACACGATACATACAGTCTTGCTCACGCACACACACACACACACACACACACACACACACACACACACACACACACACGATGTTCACATCGCTGACCTTCCTTGGAAAACAATTAGTTGGTGTTGGTCTCTAGAGACTCCCACACATACTAGTGGTGGCAGCCGAAACAGCTCCATATTAGGCAGGACTACAGAAATGCAAACCTGTTTTTGAGTTGTACAAGCGGGCTTATGTGGCCGTTTGTTGTCATGACCTAGCAAAGCTAGCGTAGACAAAGTGACACATTATCTTGTCTGTAACATTTTCTCCATGCTGACTGTTATTTAAAGTTGTAATGTTTTTAGTGTTGGGGTGGGGGTGGGGGGATGCTGTTTGCCAGCCTTTGTTGTTGAAGAGTTGTGCCAACCGATTGGCCCTTCGATCCACAGCCCATCTCCTCCCCGTCTGACACCAGTCGGTCTCTTGAACGTGATGCAGTGCGTCCTAAACACAGCAGATAGGTACGCCAGGAGTTTACATTTTACATTTTTTTTCATAAATGTTTAAAATATATGTAAAAAAGAATATATATATATATATATATATATATATATATATATAAAAAGGGAAATAACTAAATATATTGAAACAGAATAAAAAGAGCCTCATAACATTTTAGAGTAGTATAAAAATGTTGTAATCCAATTACGTTGTGTTAAAATAGCATTTCTACTTTGTACATACTGCTTCAGAGTTAAAAAATAAATCCACATTAGGTCATGACAACTCTTATGTTGAAAAACGTAATGCGCTGCGGGGGGGGGGCCTGGCAAACATTGTGTTCTTTGGCAGCAGGGTTTAAAAATCACTGGTGGGTATTTTTTTGTTGGGCCCTGCGTGTGGGAGTACTAAACGTACAGTACATAGAACAAACAGTACAAATGAACACAGACAAAGTACATTTATCTCACACACACACACACACACACAGGGCACTGACCACAAAAAAACACATTCTCTCGGTGTCTCTCATACCTAGTATTTTGTTACCAGGCATTTAATCATTGGGTTTTGGCCTGTGTTTTCTGCTTCACGCTGCAAAGAGGCCACGCCAGCCTGCGCTAATGACACATGGCTCGTGACACAGCTGCTGAGAGGAGCACAGATTATCATCGCACTAAGCGGACATCAGCCGGTTTAGTCGTTCCTCCCAGAAGAGGCAAGAATACGGCTCCGCTACCAGCGCTTTACGTGGCCCCAGTATGGGCTTCTGGTTTTAAATAGAATCAGTGTCACACTTGCACTGACGCCATTGAAGTAATGTGGGATTTGTAGATGAAGTACAGTATCAGGGGTTCTCAAACTTTTCAGCTTGCGACTCCCCAAAGTAACAGTGCCAGAGACTCACGACCCCCGCTGTCCCCAGAGGTGGTAGAAGAATAACAGCCATATTGTTATTTGATAGTATTTTAATCCAGGCTAGTAGCAGAATACATCAAAGTAATGTATAAACTGTACTAATACTAACAATTATGGCTAAACTATGCCATTTTAAAATGCTATTTAATTGCTTATGTCATCTTGTGACCCCCACAATCTGTGTCTCGCGACCCCCAGTTTGAGAACCAGTGCATTATATTACATTTATTACAGTCAAATTAATCCATGGGAAGTTTTCAGTTTCAGAGATTCTTTCATTATGTGCTTTGTGACATGCTGTTTGTAACATCTGATTAACTCTGTACAGTACAGTATGATGTTTATACTGGGCATCATGTTGTTGCGTATCTATGTACTGTACAAATAAATGTGTTTATGTACTTGAACACCCTGCTACCCTGATTAGAGAGAGAGAGAGAGACTTAAGATCAGAGCTCAGATCTTAACTTTCTTGCCAAACTTTATGCATATCTTGTTGTTGTTACGTGTGACAAATTATACAGAGCCACAGAAAAACCCACTCCTGAAATTATGAAGTTGTTTCTGAGTGCGTCAGTCAGATTATGCCTTCATTCTGGGTGGTAGTTTGGAGCTGAGACTTGCGGGTATAACATTGTCTATCACGATAAGGAACATTTGATAGGCTTTAATCCTATGCCGTACCCAGGGGGGCGGGCTCTCTGTCTAATCGAGCTAGTAATCCCATTATACCCCCCACCCACAAAAGTTAGACATCATGACTTAATTATGCCCATACACTGTCATGTATGTGTAGAGAACAGTCAACCATCAAGATTAAGGAGTGTCTTCGTGTTACTCACAGAAATGGAATATATATATATGTATATATATATATATATATATATGTATATGTATATGTATATATATCTATGTCAGCCACTGTGTTGAGTCACATGGGAAGTCTATTTCAGTGACTGTGTCGAGTTTACAGAGAACCAGGTATGTCAACAATAGCGGGCCAGCTACTGTAATGTATTTCCCATAGTGCACCACTGCACCCATCTGTCTCTCCTCCAATACAGTACTTCTCTATCTTTGACTGTACACAACACACACACATACACTGTTCCCTTTGCCAGTGTGAGACCGTGAATGAGTTTTTGCACTCTCAAGTTCTCACCCCACCCTCCCTTCTAGACATGCAGACAGACAGGCAGCCAGAGAGGAAGAGAGACAGACAGGCAGATAGTCAGTCAGGCAGCAAGACAGACAGACAGCCGGGCTGCCAGGCAGACAGGCAGACAGACAGGCTGTCAGACAGACGGGCAGGCTGGAGGTATTTGGCCAGTAAGTCAGAGGTCGTTGTACAGCCTCTCGGCACTCTAGACCGTACGCTAAGTGGTGTCTGTGTAAACATGGATCCTTTTATCGTCCAGTGAGAGACCGTCTGAGGTGTAGGAACATGCTCATAGATTGTCCACACACACACGCACACGCACACTTAACGGGTCTGTAAACCAAGACAGGTGTTTTGAGTCCATGTGCCAGGTTTGACTTCTTGTCAGGACTGTCGAGTGTGTCCTGACTCCACTTGATTGATTGATTGATTGACATCTCTCTCCCTATCTTCTCCTGTCAGTTCCATTGAACCCAGTAACAGAGGAACAGGTACCTTCTTTTTGATTGGTTCTTTTAGTTACCCCACAACTACCACAAACTCACACATGTAAACATGCGCCTGCTACATAACTGAGGTAATACATTGATGATTTTAGCTTTCTGCCCATTCATGAAATTGTCTCTTTAAATGTTCTGTTACAGGTGTCTCAAGGTGTACTGTATGTGTGACATTTTATGGAATTGAACTGAGACTACATCAGACACTAATACTTTTTTATTTTTAATGCGTTTATCTTTTACTATGTTTAAAGCCTTGCATCCATGCTACTCCGGAGCTCCTAAAACAGAAGCCCTGCTAGCACAGTTAAAGTTGTAAAACTCCGGGGGTTGCGCTCTAGTCCGGACGGGCATAAATGGATGCCGCAGACAACCACGTTCGCTTCCTGATTGGGTCTCATCAGTCATTACGTCTCCTTCTCTGATTGGTCACTGTCCCAGTCAGGCCTATGTGTACACCAAGACAAAACAACGGTAGGCCTCCTTTCTCTCTGTTCTCTGTGCATGTTGAAAAAATATTCTGATACTTCTGCACGGCCCTGGCAGCGTAAATAGTAACGTAAACAAAGTGGCGAACACCGCTCATGTCAACAAAACCGTAGCGCTACGCTTTGCTTCACAATGCATTTGGACGTGTTAAGTGCCGCCCGTGGAGAACCGCAATGCGATACTGTTTTGATTTGAGCTCGAAGTTAGCAAGAATGACTGACCCTGCCTTTAATAGAATAGAAATAACACGGGTGTCCCTATTGGCCCATATGCTGTCCAGACGGTGTTTGGTTGTCAGCACCTACTTCACTGCCCACTGGACAGTGTACTGCACAATTTAGAAAAATGCTGAAAACGTAGTCCATGTGCTGAGTGAGGGAAGGGGCTGATAGGGGGGCCCCCAAAAGTAAACTTCTAAAAGCCACATTCATTCATTGATATGAATTCTGTTGATCCGGATGCAATTCATTTTAATGAAGACCCTCACAGCGGAGTCGAATCAGAAGGCCCCCTAGCAACTGAAGTCTCCGTGAAGAAGCGGTTCATAATAGGACATTTTTTAAACTTTGTGTCGACTTCGCTGCAGCCTGCTCTGCTCATACAACCGAAAGTTGGCGAGTCGCAGCAAAAACATAAAAATACGTTACGTAGTACATCGCCCATTGCTACAAACATTTTCTATTTCAGCAGAACGTGACGACGTGTGAATACTGTTTTACGCCATTGTGTTGTTTAAGAGGCCTACTAAAACAATCTCTGGCATTTTTAATGAATAGCTGCCTTTCGTAATCGAGCATTGTTTCAGCTGCTTCATCGTGATAACAATGAGAAGCCTTTATTACCGCATAGAAATGCTGACACAGAGCGACCACGAGACCTCCATCTTCGTGCACAAATATGCCGCATGCGGTATGTTATAATGTGAACTAGCCAGCGAGGACCTTGGCTATTTTAAACTGATATGAAGTGTAGTTACATATTCAACCCACGGAATAAAGATGTGTATACAAATGTGAATTATGCCAGCATTAACATTAGCATTGGTATGTTTCATCACACTACACACAGTCCTTCTATTTAGTTTACGACTGAAAAGAAAACACAATTTACTCTTTTACAACTTAAACTGTGCTTGACTAATAGCTCCGCTGTACCCTGGCAACCCACGAAGGGTGTGACTCTAGGAAGCCCAGTGCTGTTTCAATCCCGCCCTTCCCTCCTCAGCCCCCCCCCCCCCACACACACACACACACACACCCATTAGTCTCTTTTGTTTCGCTGGTCTCTTCCTGCTTTTCTTCTAGCACATTCCTCTTTTTTGTTTCCCTCTCTTCCTCCGGGGAAGCTGGAACTGAGGCCTGAGAAGCCTCTGGGAGCAGGATAGCAGAGGTAGTGTAAGGAGCTCAGCCCCTTCCCTCCATCAGCTCTACGTCACATGAGCAACTACCTGCTTTAACATCTGAGCACTTCGTCTGAGCACTCCGTCACATAAGAGACCGTCTCTAGTCTCAGCCTCTTCATCAGCACTCCGTCACATAAGAGACCGTCTCTAGTCTCAGCCTCTTCATCAGCACTACGTCACATAAGAGACCGTCTCTAGTCTCAG
>JAODUK010000557.1:0-13600 GCA_027564635.1 Typhlichthys eigenmanni | reverse complement strand
GGAGACTGAGAGAGTGGTCATACGGGCGGATAAACAGATTGAAAGGAAGGGAACCTTTATTGTCACATATAGTACATGAAGAGATACTCATTCTCTGCATTTAACCCATCCCTCAATGGGAGCCAACTGGACAGAGCAAAGGGAACCTACTCCACATTGATGGTCAGCTGGCACTGACTGGAGAGTAAACCTAACATGTTTTTTGATAGTAGGATAAACCCTGAGGAAACCCACACAGACAACATGCTAACGCCACACAGAAAGGCCGGGACTATCCTCTGGGCCACCACGCTGCGTTGAACAAGAATACAAAATACTTTATTTGGGTCAGTGTGTGTGCATGGTACAATATACAGTGTATTATTAATACCTAGAGCAGTCTGACTCATTATTCTTACAAAACAAAGGTTTTACTTTGGTGATATACACTGAATGAAGTCAAGTGAAGTCAAGACAATTAGTTAAGAGGTTACCTGAGGACCAGCTCTAATGCCAGTGCTTTGGTCAACGCATTTGAAGGTTGCAAGCAGCGCATCAATGCCATATGCCGGCGTAAGGCCTTGTGGATGGGATGCACAATGTGCGCATTAAAACATCCAACATAGGACATATTAAATAAAACGAAATAAATAAAAACAACAGTGACTTATTTCATGTAACACGCATGCAAATGCAACACAATTCATCGTACACTCACACAATAATGGTGGTGTGTGCAACATGGATCTAGGCAATAGCCCAAGCAAGGCTAGATCTTGTTCCATTATTATTTGTTACTCATCTCCAGTATACACTACATATTGAAATGCCCTACCCAAAACAGTTAGGCGGGGTTACATACGTGTGTAATATGTCAACTGACACATTTTGACTTTAAACAGCATTCTGAATTCCAGTGAAAACAATAATTAGTCCTGTTGGCTGTGGTCTGGACGAGGACACTGACTAACATCGATAAGATGTGCATCTCTACTCGTTTCTCATTCCAGTCACAAGGACAAGAGCAACATTCCAGGTTTTGTTTAGCCAACACATGCAGTGTGCAGCAAGTGATCATTCCAAGGCTTTAGGATAAAAACATGATTGTATTCATTCGATTAGTCAACAACAGCAGAACAGATACGAACGTCTTAACATAAAAATTGGCAATATAATAAGAAAAGTGTGGTGCATTTGGAACCACAGTTCCACATATAACCCTAAACAGAACGGTTTCAGGCTATGCTCTCCTGTATCGCCAGAGGGTTTGTTAACACAGGACCATCTGGGCAGCCGTCCGCTTAATCTGATTGTAAAAGGGCACCTTAAAAAAGAAAGACCCTGCAGGTGATTGGATAAACCATCACGGGCTACCTTCGCACCTAAACCATGTGTAACGCTCCCCGGGTCTCGCCGGTGTAGGACGGCCGGAGAGAGACTGCCCACATCCCCAGTGCCTCACGCCCACACGTGCGATCAGGCCGATTGCCGTCAGCCGTGTGGGCGTGAGGGCATAAAGACCGGTGACTCCTGGGAGGGGGTGTGGGTTATTGTGTGTTTCACGTTCTTTGTTCATGTTTCGTTGATGTTTCACATTTGTGTTCATGGTCCCGTTCATGTGCTACGTGACTGTACGCCGTTTCTGTTGGTTTTGGGTTTCCTTTCTGTTTGATTAAAGGACGAGCCGTGGGGCTCGTCGCTCGAACGACCTCCGTGTGTTGTTTTTCGTTCATTTGCACTCGCCTCACCATTCCAGCGTTACACCATGCCTGTAGCTGCCGGTAGGACGCTGACCGGCCTAAGTACACAGGCTTGAAGGCTGTCCAGGCCGATACTCGCGGCGAGGTCAAAATGGAGCTTGCCAGATCAGAATGGTACTACCAGGCTAAAAGGTAAAAGTACAACGAGTGACCTGTAAGACCTGATATACTGTATGTCACTCAAGCCCAGGGAGAAAAGACAAACAATTAAACAAACGAACATAAATGGCAATGGCACATAAAGTACTTCTTACCTGTTTTGGATCAGTGCAATCACCTGGGAGTACGTCTTTCCCAGAATGCTCTCTCCGTTCACTTTAACCAGACGATCCCCTACAAAACATATTGACAAATGGAATTCGTAGAACAGGGAGTAATACTCTGTCAAGCGCTTGTGCTAGCACTCGGTGTTTGTGTCTGCTGTGGAACAAGTGACACATGTAAATACATGGAAATGAGTGAAAACCCTCGTATCACCACCACAAGTAACGCTGTTCACATCATCTTGCAACTGAATGGGATTTTAAGGGATTTGCTCTCGCTCTCTGATTTGCTCTTTAGACTAACGTAAACAATCTCCTATCTCATTCTGCCTGGTTAAAGTTGGCCCGTCTTTTCATCCACCTTTTATCTCCCTGTGCTGGGTACTGTCCGCAGAGTCTAGGGGCCAGATCTCAGGCCTTCCTGGGTTTAATTTCAATTACATATCAGGAGCTCTCTCTCTCTCTCTCTCTCTCTCTCTCTCTCTCTCTCTCTCTCTCTCTCTCTCTCTACCTGTGCACAGGCCTGCGTGGTGGGCGGGGCCCCTCTCTCGCACGTTCTTGACAAAAATGGTGTCCATCGGCTCCAGGCGGCTGCGCTGAAGCCCTGGCAACGAAAACACGTGTCAGATCTCAGGACCAGAACACAGAACCAGATTCAGAATGTATAAAAGCACTTTTGTAGCCTTTTAATTTGTGACTTTTGTTTCTACTGAATCTCATGTATAATACACATACGCTTTTCCCCCCCACCGATTCACACAATTAAGTGTAAAAATACCAGGAATAAACTGTGTATCTACTCATTACAATTTGAGTGTTTGTGGTGCAGTACTGATGAATGCCCTGCAGAGGGAGCATTGCTGCTATGTATAGCCAGAGAGCAAAGGGGAACCATGGGTGGTCTCACAGTGGTTAAATGTTAAAAATGTGCTTAGAGGAAGACACCTACCTTTTCCATTTCCATTTTCATCATCCTGGGGGGGGAACAGAAATAGATGAAGTTAGCACTTTTGCTCTGAAGATAATGAATCTAATCTGTCAGTAAAGGTTTGAGTCTAACTCTCACTTTTAATGGGGGGAATGTCTGCACCATAAATATGTGTGTTTTGTAGCTGTAAAAGAAGGAATAGGATTGATCTGTGATGAGAGACATCAATGATGGTGTTAATATTGACAAAAATACAGTTTTTATTTTAAATATAAATCTTCATTTTATGGGCTGAAAACTGATTTACACATACAGTATATCAATAAAAAATGTACCCCAGGACATGGCTGGTTTCCAACGATACACTCAGTCCGCTCATACGTCATCAAATTCAAATGTTAGCATTAATGTTAATGGGCATCCCCCACTCAAACTGTTTGAGCATTTTTCAAAGATGTGTAGTGGGTGGAATCAGGCTCAGAGCTGGTGTGCAGATCCACTTTAGTAACTGGAAAGAAAATGTGCTGAAACAAGATTTGAACGGTTGCTCTGGCTGAAGATTGCCCCGACGTCATGTATATTTATGTGTGCTATCCTAGGCCAAGCCCCTGAGACATGCATATTGCCTCATGAGCCTCCATAAACGTCAATATACAGTCAGACATTCTGGTTAGACTGCCCGCAACAACATAAAACCCGTAGGTAATAACTGCTGCTAGGTTAGCCAAGCTTCCCTGCAGGGTTCAATAAAGCACCAGTCAGTCACATCTGCTGCTAGACCATGGCCATAATTTCTCTGATCACTGCACCCCCCTCCCATTTCATCAGCGCTGAGTGGGCTCATTCCTGCTGGCTCCTGGAACAATGGTGGGGGGGGGAGACTCGTACAGACACAGAACGGCCCACCCACGTCAGGATGGACAGGTCCGAGCAGAGACACCGGACCGATGACATCATCATAATCGCCTGACTTCTCCAGGAATGGCCAATCAGAGAGCCCCTTTGTACCTTTGTACTGCCCAGCATTCCATTTCCCAGGCATTAACTTAACACGGGCCTGACTCCACACTGTTTTCAGTGGCATCCTTTCATCTCTGCAGGCATCTATACGTGTCTCCAGCTGTCCGGCCTGATGATTAGGGGAGGTCTAAAGGCCAAAGCCCACTGGCGGTGTCATTCTGAGGCGCGTCAAGGAATGCACTTCGAACAACGCTCCAAATACGTGAAGGCAACATTAACGGAGCTCTGCAGTGATTCAATCAACGCACGGTCATGGTTTTGATGCTCAAGAAACAGAACCGTGCTCTAAACCTTGGTGTAGGCATATATATATATATAAACAAACCTTGACGTCTCCAGTCGGCATTACCCCGCTAAAAAGAACAACGATCTACAACAATTGTTTTGCATCTTTTTGCGCGTGTCGATGTCTCCAGTGGGAGTCGGCCTTGAGGCTCCGGCTGTCTATCATGTGACCACCCCTCCCCCCCTCCCTTCCCAGAGACAAGGGCAGCAGTGGGCCTGTTGTTCCCGGCTGGCACGGCACCGCGTGCTGAGCGGTACCGACGGGACACAACGGTTCCCATTGAGCTCCGTGTCCTCGGGGCAGCTGTCGCGGGGCAGGGGGCGGTGCCGCTCCATAACAGGGGCTCTTGTTTCTACAGGATGACCCCCGCCGACCCCTACAGCTCAAGCCCTCATATATCTGCTCTCATCACTTTCACATCTGCAGCCGCATGTCCCTGGACCTCAGGGGGTTATAAATAACCGCTGGCTGAGATGGGACCTACTCTATGACTGGTAAACAATCCAGAGGAGAAGCACTCTAAGGAACGGGACATTATTATTGTTCTGACAAACAATGGCAGAGAATAAGAAACACTACAGTGTGAATCTGGCCAAGGATAGACGTCATGGTCTGCAAACAACCCTAGACTAGCTGTGAAGACTTCTGATAAGTTCTGTGAAACAGAGAAACCTTTCTGGTCCTCTGCATATATACAAACCCCAATTACCAGACATTTGGGACAGTATGGAAAATGCTAATGCACCCTGTACTATATTAAAAACACTACAACACGTTATGTGAGGTTTTAACCTTTTTAAACATTTTCCGTATTGTACCAACTCTTCTGGAAATGTGGTTGTTAATCCCAATTTGATCGCTAATTCACTATTTTGTTCTTCTGCCAATCAAACCAGCGTGACCTGGGTCACAAAGCCACCCCAGTCACAAGATGCTACTGGACACGTGGGTTCAGAGACCGCTTTGTCCCACAAGTCTTCAGACTGGTTTTAGAGCTGCACCATATTGTACTATGCACCATATATACGGCTCCCATCCATGTCGCTGCCTGTCTATCTGCCTGACGGTCTACCTGCATGCCTGTCTGTCTGCCTGTCTGTTTGCCTGCCTGACGATCTACCTGCCTGTCTGTCTGCCTGCCTGTCTGCCTGTCTGCCTGACAGTCTCCCTGCCTGCCTGCCTGTCTGCCTGTCTGCCTGACAGTCTCCCTGCCTGTCTGTCTGTCTGGCTGTCTGCCTGATGGTCTCCCTACCTGTCTGCCTGCCTGCCTGTCTGTCTGTATGTCCGCCTGTCTGTCTGTCTGTCTTTCTGCCTGCCTGTCTGTCTGTCTGACGGTCTGCCTGCCTGCCTGTCTGTCTGCCTGTCTGTTTGCCTGCCTGACGATCTACCTGCCTGTCTGTCTGCCTGCCTGTCTGCCTGACAGTCTCCCTGCCTGCCTGTCTGTCTGCCTGCCTGTCTGCCTGACAGTCTCCCTGCCTGTCTGTCTGTCTGTCTGGCTGTCTGCCTGATGGTCTCCCTGCCTGTCTGCCTGCCTGCCTGCCTGCCTGTCTGTCTGTATGTCCGCCTGTCTGTCTGTCTTTCTGCCTGCCTGTCTGTCTGCCTGACGGTCTACCTGCCTTCTTGTCTGCCTGCCTGTCTGTCTGTCTGCCTGCCTGACGGTCTACCTGTCTGCCTGCCTGTCTGTCTGACAATCTAAGCAGCACTGAGCCTCTGCCCTGGCAGCGTTTAATCATCCGCTACCACATGTGTGTATGGTGCCGCGGGGTCCGACCCCAATGCAGTGGCTCACCTGGAGGCTGGCGTGCACCGCCGACTCGGGGGGGTAGACGATGAAGTGGCGCAGGGTGAAGCCAAAGCCCTGGGCGTTCTTCCGGAGGATCAGGGTGCGGGGCCCCTGCCAGCCGGGGCTTCCCCCGGCCGCCGCCGTCGCCGCCGGGGGCCGGGGGTTGTCTCCGCTGGAGGGGAGGCCATCCCTCCTCCCCTTGCCCTGGGAACGCACAGAGGGAAAGGTGAGGTGGGGACCTTCTGCGTCATTATGGCAACAACAACAACAACAACAACAACTCATTTGCATGAACCAGTAATTAGCTTTTTTCAGCTGTATTATTATTATTATTATTATTATTATTATTATTATTATTATTATTAATAATAATAATAACACGGAACACCCTTCACCACTACGGGACACCACTAGGGTATTTACCCAAGTTCCCAATCTAGGGCTTATCAGACACCCAGACATTTAGTGTTGCTGCTGTGAATGACATTACATTATCATTATATACATTATCATAATGGAGTTAATAGTGCAAGTATAATGCATTAATATTAGCATTGTAATGCATTAGTGGCATCATTAGTGGCATTATGCATCAGTGACATATGCACAACATATAACATGTACGGCTAAAATATGCTATTTCTAATCATTTTAAACTTGTATTCGGTTGCCGGGCTGGAGCTGTGGTGCCGATCCTTCCCTGGTATCTCTCTCATTCTCTCCCCTTCTTTCTATACGGTCCTGTCCTTATATAATATAAAACATATATATATATAATATATAAAAGAATAGCATAAATCAATACATTAAAGTATTTGGCTCCAGAATGTCGTCACCGCCCCCGCCCCGGGAGGGTGCTGACCCCCACGTTGGGACCCAGGGGGTGCCGTGGTTAGGTAGGAAGCCTGTCTGCACAGGGCAAGATGCGGGAGGAGGAGGGGGTGTCACCTGGGAAGGTCAGGAATGTGGAAGAGGACGACAGCGCTTCATCACAGCTGCCCCACATGCAGCCAATAAGGGCTGACCTCGCTGCTGCCCCCGGTGGACGCAGGGGCAGCCGACACCCCCCCCCCCCTCCTCCCGCCGTGCTAAAGACCAGCTCTCATCACAGTGCTGTGTCAATAAGGTAGCCCCCCCGACACACACACACACGTATACAAACACACAACCGCACACACACACACACACACACACACGTATACAAACACACAACCGCACACCCACACACACACACACACACACACACAGGCGTGAGAACTATCATCAGAGTGTTGTGCCCTCATGGCCCACATCTGTCAATCAAACCCTGCAGCACCTGACCGAACAGGGGGGGGGTCCAGTCCTGATGAGCTCAGCTTGTGGAGAAAGTTAGCAGGAATTCACTCCTCATCACCTAAACATCTCTCACGCTCTCTCTAAGTCCACAACATTCTAGATTTTACTTCCTGTGTGTGTGTGTTTGTGCACACACACACACACACACACACTATCACACACACACACACACACACACACACACTATCATACACACGTACACACACACTGTTCACGCACACACACATGCACACACACTATCACACACACACACGCTGTATACACACACATGCAGGTTTGACCTGGCAGACCCCAGAATGCAACGCCACAACAACAGGAAGTTGGCCACGTGAAAGCAGGAAGCGGGGTGCGTTTGTTTTCTAGCACACGTTGCGTGCGGGGCGATGTGGGGGGGTGGGGGTGGTGCACCTATAAATAAACAACCTCCTCATCCTCGTCCTTTTCTCCTCTCCTCCCTCTGTCGCCACGCCAACCCTGGCTGGGGAAATCCGTCCGCAACGACATTCTCCGAGTCGCATACCTGCTCCTGAGCACCTTGTTTCTACGCTAACATAACCCCCCCCCCCCCCCCCCACACACACACACACCATACCTGCTCCCGAGCACCTTGTTTCTTTACCTATGCTAACATAACACCCCCCCCCCACACACACACCAGCTGAGAGGGTGGTGGTGCTTGTCATTACAAGTGAAGCTATCACAGCATGTCCCAGAGAGAGAGAGAGAGAGAGAGAGAGAGAGAGAGAGAGAGACATAAAAGAGCAATGGGCAGAAATAGAAAGAAAGTCCAAAATGAATTCTTGATAGAGAGCGGTCTTGTGTTGGGCGTGTTGAAACACGGTCTAAGAACCGGAGAAGGATGTGATGGGGGAGAGAGAGTGTGAGAGAGAGGAATGGGGGGAGAGGGAGGGAGAGAGAGACAGGCTCTGGCACGTTGGTTTCGACCACAAAGGCGCCTCCCGGCGCTGGGAATGCCTAACCCTGTGATTACCCACAATACACTGGGGCACAGCGCCTGGGCCTGGACCACGGAGAGAGGCCAGCGCGGTTGCTGCCGGTAACCCCGCTTTACGAAGGTCAGAAAGTGCGGTGATGAGTCAGAACAAAGACACCCCCCCGCCTCCCCAAAACCCCGCCCCTCTATCGACATTTTCACACACACTTTTGTCAGACGTTCGTCTGTCGCTTTAAAAGGGATTTCCAAACAAAAA
The DNA here is from genome assembly GCA_027564635.1 of Typhlichthys eigenmanni. Taxonomy (NCBI): domain Eukaryota; kingdom Metazoa; phylum Chordata; class Actinopteri; order Percopsiformes; family Amblyopsidae; genus Typhlichthys; species Typhlichthys eigenmanni. The sequence continues at coordinate 5,035 of JAODUK010000557.1, read as the reverse complement.
AGCCACTGCAAAAATATCTGCTGACGTACTCATCCCAGTAAGACACTGCACTTGGAAATGTTCTCTCTGTGGTCTACAGGCTAAACTTGCCTTCCCGCTGGACGTTTATCTACTCTCCTAAACACACCAGGGCCAAGCTTTCACTCGCTGCACCGAGAGAGAAGATAGACAACTAGCAATTCACACTAATGCAATTCATAATGGCTGCCCAATGTACATCAGGTGGTTAGGCTATCTGTCTGAAATCTGGGCTGATTCGCATGTGAACGCAGTGATTGCGTTGACCCAACTACGATTACCTTCTTGCCGACACAGTGGAGCCCTTCTAGATACCACTGGCGAATGAATACATTCAATAAAACTACATTAGAAATGTCTATATGGTTGGAGGAAAATGTGCTTTCAATATGCAGGATATAATATGTAAGGCTTATACTGCCTAAGAGGGAGTATAGTGGATTCTGTGGTATGGACAAGTGTTCCTATTTCAAATACACACTAGCAGATCTACTCCATCAAGATGCTTGAGATGCAGAGTGATGACAGCTCATTACAGTTGACAGGATGTCACAATACAGAAACGTGACAAGACATGACTAATTCCTGGAAAGTGCATTCTGTCCATTCAAGACATATCTTCACGACACGAGCGAGGATACGACAATACTGTGTCGCTTGACATGAATCACCGCTGCATCTCAAACGACTCTCACCGTGCTTCAGAAGATTCACCGACAGTTCGACCAAAGTGCTATCGCTGCTCTGCATTCTGTGGCCCACCGTCGTTTGGCCGCCTGCTCAGCTAAGCCAGCCCGAGTCAGGCAGAACAATGCTCTTTACAAACAGCTGAGAGCTGCAACCTGTTTTGAAAAGTATAACTTTAGAGCGCCCACAAATGCTGATTATCCCTTTAACCCTGGGGAAGAAGAGGCACCAGAGGCGGTCAGGCCTGATCTTTTACTGGGGCGTTAAATGTGCCATATATGATATTTGAAACATTAGCAGCAGTAAACAAACGTATTTTATATGTAAAGATATAGTAGAGCAAGGTTTCCCACCCCTGCTCTAGAGCAGTGGTTCTCAAACTGGGGGTCACGAGACACTGATGAGGGGGTCACAAGATTATTTTCATAAATTAAATAACATTTTATGATTAAAATGGCATAGTTTAGACATAACTGTCAGTAGTACAGTTTATACATCACTTTGATGCATTCTGCTACTAGCCTGTATTATAATACTATCAAATAATAATATGGCTGTTATTCTTCTAACACCTCTGGGGATAGCGAGGGTCGCGAGTCTCTGGCACTCATATTTTGGGGGGTCGCAAGCTGAAAGGTTTGAGAACATCTGCTCTAGATTATCAGATATAGTTCAATGCCATGCTGGCCTATCCTGACATGCCAGAGGAATTGTTGTCACATGTCCATCTGGGGAGCCGTACATTGAAACTGTGGCTGTACTTTCAAAACAATACTTGGCAGTTGGATGAACCTTCTGGTCGTTTGTGCTGTCGGCACACCTAAACCACGCCCGTATAGCTATCAACACGATGCTGATTGGAAAGTTCAGTTGCTACTCAGACACATTCAAAATGATTCCGAGGCTTTCCAGACTGATTCTCACGGCGAAATCAAACTGAAGCTCGTGAGATATAAATGTTCTCGTGAGGCTAGCGCTGGCCTACAAGGCACTGTAAACAGAGCCTGGCACGCACTCAGTCAGGGGACAGCTGGGCACACGTCAAGAACACAACAGCATACCATACAGGTTGAAAAACATGCCTCTGGAATTTACATAACCGGTTGATTTATTGCGCCTGGTTGTGTGTGTGTGTGTGTGTGTGTGTGTGCGCGTGTGTGCACGCACGCGTACTATCGTGGGATCTACATGAGTGCGAGGCGTGTGCATGTGTGTGTGCATTAAAACCTGTTAGGCACTTCCGTTCAGTTTGGCAGTTGCTGAGGTAATGTCAGTTAAACAGGGTTGTCTACTCCAGACAGGGTTGACCAGTACATGTAACAGCAATACATTCCTCCAACTTGTCGGGCAGAAAACAAAACCTACAGTACAAACTGTGTTTGCTCTCTTGGATGCCCTGTAAATACGTATCAGGGTTGGGTGTCATTAAGTTTCTGAATGGGAAGTCAATTAAATAACCTCAGTTGGCTCATGTGGATATTATTTAATCCTTTGGAAATGAAAAATCTTTGGATTGGTGTATGTGCTATTTCCCCATTATGATCAATAAACCACAATCCACTCCTGAAGGTAACTTTTCTTTACCCTCGGGGGCAGAAATCTTTTATAGCTGCAATCTTTACTTTTCCAGTCTACCTTTTTTTAACCATCAACAGATATGACTTTGTTTATTAACCGCATTCCGCATGGGCCAATGGGGGGGGGGGGGACTACTCATTATTCTCTGTGTATCTGCTTGACGTTTTGATAATTTTCACCATAAACTTCACACCTAAACACGGTATTATGATAAAGATCAGGACCACAAAGGGAAAGTTTTGTAGTTGAAGTCATGAATGACGGCAGCTTTAGTAAGAGTGGAACTGACTTTTTCTTTTCATGTGAAAAACCGAATGCTTTATCCAGATACACCATTAGTATGTGATTTTGCCCTTGTGTGTAAAGTAAGTACAGTAAAGACCAGCAACACAAAAACACTGCTGTTTTGGTTTGGCACTCAGAGAGAGAGCTCAGGACAACCCTCTGCCACCAGAGGCAAGCAACCCTCGTCACCCCGTCATCTCTCAACGCCTCACGCCACTCTCTGTGATGGAGGTCGTCCATCCCCCTCAGGGAAATCGAACTCGGAGAGCGGATCCAATTGGTCCTAGCCTGCGTCACCAGAGCGTCCTATGAGGTGTCGGAGAGTGAGGTTTAGCTTGCTGCACAGCTATCAGCTGGTCCCCGTTACATCTGTGTGACGGAGATTGTCTGTCCCCCCACGGGGAATCGAACCCTGATCTCCCACGCAGAGAGCGGCCGCTCTACAAGGCAGGATAAAACCCATGGGCTCTAGCCTGCGTCGCCAGAGCGTCCTATGAGGTGTCGGAGAGTGAGGATTAACTTCACTGCACAGCTACCTGCTGGCCACCGTTACACTCGTCCCCCTGAACCTCACTCTCATCACAAGCAGCTAGCCAACACAGGAACAACATTTTAACCATTCTCTCTTTGGCTCTCGGTGGAACCAGTACACCCCCCCCACACACACACACACACACAAAACACACGTTTGGTGAAGGAAAGCAACAATAAAAATACTGTTTGTCTCATGTTGGCTCCAGCTGTGTCCGTACACAACCCCCCTATGCTAACATTCCAAATACACACACACACACACACACACACACACACACACACACAAACAAACTGAATTCTGGGGACATTGCCACCCTTCCCTATATCTCTGAAAGTGCCACCTGTCAGTTGCCCTTCCTCTGTCTTTAGCCGCTAATTAGAAACTCAGATCAGAAACAGGCGAGGTGCCATAAAAATGTTGACACTTTCTTAAAGTGGCAACACGCTCCAGGACAATCCACCGCCCTGCCAATGCTTTCCGTCCTTTCCTTCCTTGAAATTCCAAACTGCCAAATGTGCCTGCTAAACACTCACACAATAACAGTTGTAGGATTTTGTTTCTACAACACTTAGGTGCATGTAGAAACAAAGTCAACTGGCACACACATTTGCAAATACTATGTGTTAGTCAGCTAGTGGCCCTTCCTTACATTCTGGACTGGATTCCCAACCAGAGCCTGCCTGTCCAGCATTCATTCAGAAGCCTAAACACTTGCTCCAAAGTTTATTTGGCTGAACACGTTGGCTAAACATACCAATCGAAGTTAAGGTATAGTCAGCTATTGCAGGCTAATTGTTAGCTAATATACTTTTTGCCAACTTCACCAAATATATCTTCACATTTCGCAAGCTTACAATTCTCTGTGCGTGCTGAAGAAAATGAAAATCCGGTTCTTGCGGTTCTTGTACACAGCCCTGGCTCCGTAAATAGGAAACATACACGAAGTGGCAAACACCGCTCACAACAATGCCACTTGGCTTCGCAATGAGTTTCAATGTGTACAGTAGGTCAGGTTGTGTGGCGGGAGTTTGTTTTGAGAATGACAACCCTGCATGTAACCGAACGGCATCTTCGGCTATCGTTATCAACTGCCAACCAGAGCTGTAGCATAACGTCGGCAGCTAGCTAAGGCCATCACTGCCATGACCCCGTCCTTACCCTGGGCTGGTGATCGCTGAGCTGTGAGACTCGGGGCGGAGGCGTAGCAGGGGGGTCCCCGGCCCCCCGAAGGACGGCCAGCCAGATGCAGCGAGGCTCCGGGGAGCTGCAGTCCACCCCCACCGGGTCGCGGAAGGCCCAGGGGGAAGCAGCCGCTGGCAGCTGAGGTGGGGGAGCATGCTGTGGGGGCGCCATGGGGCACGGGAGCATGGCGGCGGGCATCGGAGGAGCTTTCTCTGCACTCTGATCAGCCGCGTCACCTGGCCGCATGTGCCGGACCGGGCCGTTCACACACACAGAAGCACTAACGCACAACTGACGACTTAAATAAGGTCTGAGATGGTTCACTGACAATGACGCTGGTGTCTCCTTTTATCTCTGTGTTTCCTCTTTCATCTCATGTTATCTCCCTCTTTAACACTGACGCTGGTCCCGTTAGAGTCCCAATACTGTTCTGGTTTCTCCTGGTGTCTACTTTCATCTCATGTTATTTCTCTCAATGACGCTGGTCCCAAAACTGTTCTGGGTTCTCCTTTCATCTCCTTAAAAGTACTTTTTATCTCCTTGTCTCTCCTGGTCACTCCTGGTCACTCCGGAGCATCCAAGGTATCCGTTACTTTAAATCCTGCAGCTCCTCTCCCTCCTGACCTCCAGGCACATCACACACACATACTGGCAGGGCCAACTCAGATGTCCCGAGGCAAACTCTCTCTCTCTCTCTCTCTCTCTCTCTCTCTCTCTCTCTCTCTCTCTCTCTCTCTCTCTCTCTCTCTC
>JAODUK010000556.1:0-13600 GCA_027564635.1 Typhlichthys eigenmanni | reverse complement strand
TATATATATACGCTATAGTTGTCTAGCTTGTGAGACTTAATCTAGATACACCATCTCTTCAGTAGTGGTTAAGTGTCTCTGAGGCAATATAGGCTATAATTGGTCTGGTGTACCGTACATTTGGGTGGTTACACTGACCTTTTTCTGGGTGTGTGGTGTGTGGAAATGATGTCATATCTATAGATACCTTTCATCAGGTGTCATTGAGTCATGGTGTCCTATAGTAGCAATCCTGCACTGCTCAGTCTGGTGGGTATTTCATCTTTTCTACTTTGTGTTGTCAGGTTAGCTTTGCTCCACCTGTGCCATGTAGGCAACACCTGACCAATGGTATGGTCCCAGGAGATTTCATTTACTTTAGACGTTTATGCTTTTGGAGAGATGTGAGGTGCGGAGCAGAATACAGCTTTACAGTTGTTGTTTTTTTGTCTGCTTTTGTCCCTCTACTGGTGAGGAACTGCATTTACAGTTAACAGTATTTACCGAAGCTTTCATTCCAAGCTACAGTACTTACAAACAGTACATTTGTCAGTAGCAAAACAGGTCATATACCAGTTGTCGTGAGCAACCAACAATTATTTAGGATAACTACAGCAGCATACAGTATCATCAGGACTATATACTCTTAATGATCTATTAATAGAACAATAGAACAATTACCAGAAATACTGGCGATAATAGAAGGATATATATGGGTATAGATTATAGTATCTGTTACAGTATAATGGACATTTTAAGGGAGGTAAGTTGGCTGCGATACCAGGGTATAGGCTCTAAAGGGGTGGGAACTACTATTTAATGACTGGATGTGGTGTTACTGTATTAAGGGGTGCGGTTTCAAGTGTTGCCTTTTAAGATGATTAAATAAAAGTTTATTTTACCCTGTTATGCTATTATACACACACAGTCACACCAGATTTTATTTGACTAGTTTTCCATTCATTCGTACATGCACATTTAACCTTTGTTTAGTGAGAATTAAAGAGAAGTAATATCCACAGAGAGTGGGCAGGAAACAGAGAGCCGAGACTTTCTTCATTCTGTTTCATCTGAAATAAGGCGCCCAAGGTTCACTCTCCTCACAGAAAGACGTATAGGAAACTCTAGTCTCAGCCTCTTCCGTCCATTAGCACTACGTGTGTGCTGACCGTCTGATATATATACCGGTACCCCTGAATTCCTCAGTTTAAGTTTATTAACGTCCAACTTGGTCATTGAGTTTAGTTATATAGTCGGTCGTCATGAATGTCAATCAAATGACCTCTCCTGTCAAGTAGGCGGATCTTGACGCACTTAGCCAGCGCTGTATCCCAGACTTTACGTAAGTAAAGGCTGGCTATGCGAGACAAAAGGCAGGCGTGAGTGTAGAGGTAATATTGTCAGTGTGTGTCCAGAGGGAGTAGTTAAGGCGTGGAATCTCAGCGGGTCAGCGAGGTTTAAGGCTCCGTGACCCAGGAAAGGTCCGGAGGAAGCTAGACTGGAGCCGAGAGACGCGCTATTCACACATGTAACTACTACTGTATAGATGTAGCGCTCGCTCAAATCCTTTCACGACACAGGTCTCACTGTGGCTGTCTTTTTGTATAGATGTAGAACCACTGCATCAGCCCCTCTGATTTACTTTATTTATATTTAATAGATTTATATATACATTGTCACGTGTATATATCTTTTTTTGTTTGTTTTGTTTTACGTTCTGACCCCCTGACTCGCTGGTTTGTACCCTACAAACCAGCGAGTTACCCGCTTGCGTCTGCGGGGGTCAAAAAGTAGCACTCAATGACTCTCATTGAGTGCTATCTGGGTTTGAAATTAATTAACATGACCCTACGGTACATGTCCACTTTGTTAACTGCAATGCAGTTTTCTCATCATGTTTCAGACTGATTATAACATTTGCTATGTTATTTGTTCAGTTTAGCACGAGTTGCATGCGTGCGTACACGAGTACAGTACGTGCTTGAGCAGTGTTGAGCAGTAATATTATTACATTTTCCAGTAACTTGTAGTGTAACTAATTACTTTTTCCAAAAAAGTACTATCATTACAATTACTAATCCAGTTAACTAAAAGTTAAGTTTAGTGTTTCTATTCTGTCTGTCTGAACCTAACAGACTGCTGTCTCTAGTGTTTCTATTTCTAAACCACAACAGAAGGCTGGCAGCCTCTAACAAGGCTCAGCTGAGGCTTGAACAGGTTCAAGGCAGAGGGTGGTTGACGGGAGGGGTGACGTAATGTGTGTAATTGTTCAGTGCTTTACTGTAATGTGCATATGAATGAGCCTGAGCATATGTGTTTAATATAGCCTGGCTGTGTCAGTATGTGTGTGTGTGTGTGTGTGTGTGTGTGTGTGTAATAAATGGGATGAGCTCAATTAAGGACAGACCCCATCCATCACAAGATGGAAGGTTTTAACTGGATTGTAGAATACTGTATACAGACAGCCAGATTAACAGCTCACAACACAGCTCTACAACGCACCCGCAAGCACGCACGCACGCACGCACGCACACACACACACACACATACACACACGCGTGCACACGCACACACACACACACACATAAACCATACCAAGTAATGACGTAAATATCATGGAAGGAGGAAGAATAGCAATATTTACGTTGCCATGGTTGATAAGCCAAGTTGGCCATATGTTCGGCAGGGAAACGCCTATGTTGTTAATTTCTAATACAGGCCTTTTCAATGAGGCATGACACTCAGGGTGTTTTCACATACAATACAGTCATCTTTAAACAGACCAAATGTAGACCTAAATAGAGTACAGAAAGTGTCTGTATGCAGCTGTTTATTGAAACATAAATAATTACCATAATAAATAACCAAACTACTGGCAAATACAGCATGTTTTAAAACACAGTTCAGAGTGCAAACTTCAGCTCCACCCTTATGTTGTATAAACACAACAAAGTGTGAATAATGCAACTGGAGCGAAGACAACCATTTGTCCAGGCCAAGAAAAGCAGTCTGAGGTCTTTCCCTGGCACTGCCCTTCAGTGCCAGGGAACTGCGTCAGTACCTACTTGACAGAGGCATTTTGATTGACATGCCCGTCCACCAGCTAGCCTTGTGAGACCATTCTGATCGCTTGTTGGAGCTTCAGCTTGACTTCGCCACGAGAATCAGCCTGGTCAGCCTGACACTGCTTGAGTTCGATCTACAGTGACTCTAACCAATCAGTGTATTACCAGTCATTCTAGGCAAGTCTCGCCACTCGCACTCGGCAGCCATCTTTGAAACGCCCTGGCAGTTATTTAGGGAGACAGTATAGGACGGCGGCTTAGGGCAATGCAACCACATGATTGGTTAAATAGGTTAATGCTTGGCAGTTATAAAGCAGACAGGCTCTTTTGCATTATGTTATGTGTTATTATTTGTATATTTTCCTCCAACTGCTATATTTGCATTTCAGAAAAATCCTTAAAGGGTTTGGTGACTTTGCCCCAAAATAAGGTTTATAAAGCTTCCCCACAGATAATAGCCTAATTCTATGAACAAGCAACTGTGTGCCAACCACATGATTGGCTTAATGTTAACGGTTTGGCCGTTAAAAAGCACATCATTGGCTCTTTGGGGGGAGGGGCAGGATATTAGCCTCCGACCAAATGCCATATTTGGCATTAACGGACTTCTCCCACAGAGTTCTTGACGCTTTCTGTCACTTCTGTTTATCGTCTGGCTCCAGTACATGGGCTGTCCCGTGCGAGATGGTTCAGCAATTCGCTGATTCAGTGATTCGGCTGTCAATCTTCCCCAGTAAACACACACACACACACACATGCAGATCTTCTATACCACCCTGTATCTAGCTTGCGTTTCCAGCCTTTGTGTGCATCTGCATGATGTGGGAGGGAGGGAGGGAGGGATCTCCTCTGGCCTGAGTAAGGCATCTGTTCGGATCTCCAGGCCTGACTGTGCATCCAGTTTGTTGGCTCACCCCTGTTCGTCACCCCTGCTTGGGCTCAGCTGGGCACGGGAACCAGGCCCCCACCCATTTGTTCGTACCGTGATTCTCCGGTTCATCTAGCAGCAGTTTGCATCGATGTAATTGTTTTCATCTATTGCGGCTCATTTAATTATTGTTTTCCGGCTTGTTTCAGGAGCTTTTAGGCACACAGACAGACCTGTCTCACAACGTGCAAATCACGACCAGAAACATCCCTTCTGAAGGCTTGGGAATCTGTCGGTTGGCTGAAGCTGGAACGCCGCGAAAGGCCCCGCCTGATCACAGAAACAGCAGGCAGGCATGTTTTCTTAAGCATTGCTCTGAGACGTTTCATATTCCCTGTCGCCATGCTGTGTCCATAACAGCCCAGTATTTGGCAGTATAGGAGCCAATCCCTAAGAGCACAGTATTTGGCAGGGGTGCAGTATAGAAGCCAGTCCCTAAGAGCACAGTATTTGGCAGGGGTGCAGTATAGAAGCCAGTCCCTAAGAACACAGTATTTGGCAGGGGTGCAGTATGGAGCCAATGCAAGCAGAGGAAAGTTACACGACCGAGCACCAATCGGCAGGCTCAGGGTTTCTATAGAAACGCACTGGCATGGCTGACACGCATATCTGCCAAGTTTTCCATTGCCCATAAAAACCCCCCCCCCCTCTATCTCTCTCTCTCTCTCTCTCTCTCTCTCTCTCTCTCTCTCTCTCTCTCTCTCTCTCTCTCTCAGCCACACACACACACACACACACACACACACACGCGCGTCTCTGCCCAACCTCTGTATACACCTTGATATTGAGCGTGTCACGTTTAGAACGGTCTCCCTAGAAACAACAAATACAGTGTCTTACCTGCCTCTGGTCAAGCCACAAGTTGTGTGTCTTTTCTTCTCCTCTCTGCTTCTCTCACTCTCTCTTCGTACCCCTCCCTCTCTCTTCTGCTCTCTTGCTCTCAATCCCCCTCCCCCCCCCCCCTCTCTCTCTCCCACCCTCTCTCTTCTTTCTCCCTCCCTCTCTCTCCCTCTCCCCTATTCTGGTGGATATGTCACGTTTGTTGAGTCTGTATTCTGTCTGTTTTCCCGCTGAAGGTTACAGTGGTTCTTTCTTCTCCTCCGGGCTGCAGTGCCCCTGGGCCACTGGTGAGATGTAATCATCTCAGTTCCTGCTGTGAGAGCAGGGGACACGTTGAGTCTTTCTCAGCCATCTCACCATCCGTCCTGTATTATGCTCCCTACTGTATATGGTCGCATGAGGGAGAAAACATGCAGGAAACGCTCGTTGACGTTTCTGCACGAGTGTCTGCATTTGTGTGCAAGAGCGAGACGTCTCTCTCTCTCTCTCTCTCTCTCTCTCTCTCTCTCTCTCTCTCTCTCCTGGCCCATCTGTGACTGTTTGCATGACTCTGCACACAGCCCCGGCCATGTGCTTCTCGTTAGCAGCATCTCCCTGACTCCTTTCCTGCGGCGGTGCTTGTCGTCCGCGGCAACCGCTTCTCCGACTAGTCTGGCCGAGACGAGGTTTAGAGGGCTGGGACTGTTGCGGAGTGTGTGCGTGTGCGTGCGTTCGTGTTTGTGTGTGTGTGTGTGTGTGTGTGCGTTCGTGTTTGTGTGCGTGCGTTCGTGTTTGTGTGTGTGTGTGTGTGTGTGTGCGTGTGCACGTGCACATTCCTTCAGCGTGATGTGCACTTGGGAGTTAATGAGGCAAACACATGCACTGCATGGGAACGTTTCTAGCATTGTTTGTTTTGTTTCTTTCTCTCTCCGTTTATGCTGCTTCCTGCCCATTCCCTATGTTTCTCTCCATTATCCCACACAGACCAGAGATGTAGATCTCCTCACCTCCCCCATGTGTCACTTAGTGCCTCCCTCAGCTGAGCTCATTCCGCAGGGCTGGGCCTCTTCTCTGGGCCGGGACATCTGGTGTGGACCATGCATTCTTGACCATGGCAAGATGGAGTCTTCATCCATAAAATAGATGTTGTGTAATGCCTCAAATCAACTGCTAAGCAACGTGCAGCTTCCTTGTACCTCCAAATCACGTCCTTTTGGCCCATTCTCTGCATTAGTGGTCTGCTGTGTGACATAAACACGTTTATCGACTCATGTCAGATGACGGTTGTCTAAACGCACCCCACTGTGTCTCCTTTTCAACGACGACTTCACACCTTCCTCTTTGTGCGCCCACATTCTCAAATTGATATTCTGCCAGGTTTTGAGTGCGACTCAAGTTCTGAGAAAATCTGGATCACCACTTTTCTTTTAGAGAGAACACTGGACATGCATGGGGTCTTGAAGATAGAGGGATGCTTGAGAAATGTTGTTGACATTTGAAGTCGATTAAAACAAATACACATCTCCCTTCAATGCCATAGGGCAGGGCTATTCAATTACAAATTCAAGTGGGTCAGATTTTAGCAAGAAAAACTAGTTGGGCCACATATTTTCGGCAATTATTTGCCAGATGTTTGCTGAATTTGACGAAAAGTGTACTAGCTTACAACCACTGACTGCACCTTTTAACAATTGTGTTAAGTTATACAGACGAGCGGTCTAGAAGGGTTTTTTCATCAAACAAGAATGAATTGAACTTGGTGTATGATTGCATTGGGTGCAGGTACAACCCACTATTACCAGAGGTGATCTTTAAGCAGCATGCCCTACTATTACCAGTACGTAGTAGCTGTTTATCAAACAGATGAAGGTCGTGGCAGGCCCTGGGTCCAAGCCCAAAATGACTTGGTTTATTAATCCGAGGGCCGGAATAGCCTGTTCTGTCACCCGAGCTTTTCTTAGTCAAAGTCTGGTCCTTAAAACATAGCTTGGGAATGCTGGTTCATTCATATGCTGTTTAAAATGTATGTTTTTGTGAATGAGTCTCCTAAATAATTTAATATTCTTTATTATTCCCGCATGCATGGCCGTGCATACAGCCAACGCAGAACGACTGTGACTTGGTCTTTTCAGTCGAGGCGACTAAATTGAAGATGCAAATTCTGCTCAGACCATGTTCATACACTACATACAGTATAGGAAAGCCCCGTCTGTGTTTATGAAATGTAATTATGCTTATAACAGCGGCACTTGAATTCCCAGGACAATCTGTTATGGATAAAGTCTAGATGCAGTGTATTGTACTACACTGCATGATGTAGACATGGACCACATACAGCTAGCTACTAGCCTGCTGTCAGCTAGCTTGTCGTAGCACGACTTGCTGTGTGTGTGGCTATACGCATGCTGTGATGCATAATCACGTTTGTCCCATATGACAGCCATCGTCACCCCCCCCCCCCCCCCACATACACACACACAAACATGACCCCCCAACACAAACACACACACAGAAATATGCCTCCACCCTATAGCTCCACCCCTCACACACACACACACAAAAACATGCCTCCACCCTATAGCTCCATCCCTCCCCCACACACACACACACACGCACAGAAACATGCCTCCACCCTATAGCTCCACCCCTCACACACACACACACACACAGCTGGCTAATGTAACAAGAAAGCTGCAACTGCTCATTCTTAATTACAGAATTATCAGGCACACTAACAAGATTTACAAAGCATAATAATAACCAGAGTGGATGAACTGAGAAAATGACAGGGGATGTGAACAGACTTATTATTATGGTTATAAACATACTGTTTATATTATTATATATTATATGTATTATGGTTATAAACATACTGTTTATATTATTATATATTATATGTATTATGTTTATAAACATACTACATGGCTTGCTAGAAATGGCGAGGGATTATAAACATTCCCATCTTTTCTCTTTTTTTTAACACAAAGAATGAAACTAAATAATGTTTCTATTGACCAAAGGAAAGACAAAATGTGTTTTAGATTAGGACCGAACATTTTCATCATCAGTACTTTGAATGTGCCACGTTAGCACGTCTTAACAAGATCACTAAACAGGAAGAGGAAACGAGCATGTACGAGACAGGCGCACACTGTGTGTGTGTCTCTGTGTGTGTGTGTGCGTGCTTATAAACAGGCTTGTAAACCTCCATTGTCCTCAACATCTGGATCACCAAGGTAGTTGCTGGAGTTACCCTGACCCAGAGACTCTAATCACACAGCAACACACGTACGCACACACACTCACTCACACACGCACATACACACACTCACACACACGCACACACACTCACTCACACACACGCACACACACTCACTCACACACACGCACACACACTCACTCACACACAAGCGCACACACTCATAAAGACTGCTGGGAGGTCTTGACTGCTGGAAATAGGGCATGACGTACTAACTAAAGAGGCCTACACACAGTGATGTCAAAAAAACAAACATGCACTCTCAAGCTGTTTATTTGATTATTTACGTCACACACATAAAAATCAAGCCGCCGTCTCAAACCTGTTATTCACCCCTGATTGAGATACAGTTTTTTTTAACCACTTTGCCCCAAAATTCACAACCTTGGTGTCATTTTTCACAACGCTAGATGCAAAACATAAAATGGTACCCACTTTTATCTTTAAAAAACTGTGCAGTTGCAGGATCATTGGTTAAAATTACAACTTTATTGTGAAATACCATAGGAACATTAGTTTGGATCACAGACACACAATGTGCCTATTGCCACGGTTGCACGGAGAGGACCCAAACACAAGACACGTAGGTAACGTAAAACCAGGTTTAATCAAAAATAAACAAAACGCAAGAACACGGTGAACACCGCAGACATCAACAGTTCCCTCAACAGGGACATTTACAATGACCGACACAGCCTGGGGAAAACACTGCGGCTAAATACACAAGCAGACAAGACAGGAAGACAGACCATTGGCTCACAACAACGAGGAACAGGTGCAGCACAGCAGATGTGATTAAACCAACACGGGTGGAATTAACGAGACTGACCACACGGGGCAGTGAGTGACGAGCAAACAGGCTTAATTATACACAAGGTAAACACAGTGACGAGACTAGCACAGGACGGGCCGTGCTGGGCTCAGAGGGGAAGGCCCATTTGACAGCTATAGGATCATTGTGTAGCTGTTTGTACAATCATTAAATATTGTAGTACAGAAGATGTGATATAGTTTCATTATAGTCCTACACATAAATTCACCAATGTAAAATGACTAGGAAAGCAAATACTACAAACAGAGACATTGGAATCATTGAATACAATAAAAAATATTTTTATGAAATCGTTTTGTCGTTTTTTTTTTTCTTTCAATCAAAACAAAAATAATTACCTACAAAAAATAAGAAGAACAACTACAGCAGTAAAGCATCAACTGCAGCTAACAGGTACAGTAGTAAGATCTTTGTGAAGTGTTCCTATAGGTTGACCATTCTTACTTTAGTCTTACTCTATTCTTACCATTCTTGCTGTATTTTAAACTACAGTTACTGTTGTTTATTACTTTGAGCGTGATACTGTTTATGTCGTTGATCACAGCTCATTCCTTGCGCCCGGTTAGAATCCAGGCAGGAAGGTTCCATGTGTTTGGTTATGAGGTAACACATTCACGGGCAGCTGGTTTCATTCTTTGGAGGAATTTCTACCATCAACCTCTGTTTCGTTTGAACCTCTACAACGTGCATCCTTCTGATCCTGAACCAGCTGGGTTGCAGCCGAGCCTTGTACTAAACCAACTGCCCTATCACTCTTATCATGCCATAGCAAAATAGTAGATTAAAGGTGTAGTCAGCTATTGCAAGATAATACACTTTTTGTCAAATTCAACCAATATCTCCTTGCATTTCGCTATCAGAAAAAATAATCTGATACTTCCACACAGCCCTGGCTCTGTAAATTGGAACATACCAAAGTGGCGAACACCGTTCATATTAACAAAGCCGTAGCACTACGCTTTGCTTCACAATGCGCTTCGACGTGTGAGGCAGCGCCTTGGAGAACCGTGGAGTGAAACTGTTTTGATTTGAGCTCGAAGAAGGCAAGAATGATTGACTCTGCCTTTAAGTATAAACAAGGATGCGCCTTCCCCGATGATCTTATTTTGTGCCCAAAAATATAATAATCTCCCAAAAACCAAAAGGGCAAAAACGCTACCACACATATAGTTCAATCTCCCAAATGCGCAGTTGATTCTGGCCACAATACAAGCTCTTGTGTGTGGGGCCTGCAAGGCGATGTTATGTCACCACGGGGAGACTCAAAGCACAGTGTTTTGCCCGACAGTTTCCAAAGCAGAGTCTGTCCTTCAGTGCAGAGGAAGGGCAGACTCTTGTAATAACTGTGCATGATGGCTCTGCCAGTCAGAGCTATTTGTCCATCCGTCTATCTCCAAATGGACCTGTATGGGCCACACAGTCATACATCCTCTAGTCTAGCCAGTATTTCACTCTGTCAGGTGTTACACATTCAGTGAAGCAAGAGAAAATATATCACACAAGGCAAAACATTTATGATTTATTATCCAAAAGTGTTACCATTGTTGCCAACTTGATTATGTTAATGTATTCCTACCTTCCTGCCTGATGTTGGGGTTTAGAGTATTGGCAGGCTCGCCTTAAATTAAACTGAAGCTCGCGAGATCAGGATGGTCTTGCGACATTCAGTTTAATCTCACCATGTAAATCAGTCTGGAAAAGCCTCGGAATAATTTTGAACATGTCCGAGTAGCAACTGAACTTTCCAATCAGCGTTGTGTTGATACAGGTGTGGTTTAGGTTTGCCGACAGTGAAAATAACCAGATGGTTCATCCCATCAACTGCCAAGTACCTGCCATTCATTTTCAATGTACAACTCCCCAGATGGACTTGTGACAACAATTCCTCTGGCATGTCAGGTTACTGGCAGGCAGGGCTGACAGAACAATGGTATTTGTAATGGTAGGTACCGCAGACTGCATGAATCCAAAGGCTTTCAGACATCTTGGTAGCATTCACTACGGAGAAGTTGAAGACAAGCTAAGTGGCCTGTTCGTTTGTTCTGTTCTTGTGGCTTTTCTTGCCACAAACGAAAACCTATTCACGCACTCTAATATGAAAGAGCAGGCTCTCCTGATTCTCACACTACAGTATAAACCGAGACACAGACATGCATTTTCTAGCAGATGTGTTGTTTAGACTTGGACTAACTCTGGCCCGGCCAGTGGAACAAGTGAGTCTTTTTCCAGTGTCTTGTCCCTGGACCGTGAAGTCCAAGTTTGCAAGACGTGTTGTCACCTGGAAAATCTAGTAGCGGCTCTAACACAGACGCACACACACATGCATACACACACACACATATCCACAAGCACACACCAGCATACAAGGAAAGAATGAGAAGAAACAAATGTGTTTTTACGTGTGTATGAATTTGCTAATGTTATGTAAACATTTTTAACGTTAGGCTTCTGTCATTGTCCTACTGTACAGATTGTTGGGGCCATCTGTATTATAGCATCTGTATTATAGAAGTAGGTTTATAACAGCCTGAAGTGGCAGGCTGATTCCCCGACTTCTCAATCATGAAGTCAGCGTTTTACTATTCATCTGTGCTCCCTAAACTCCCTAGAAGCGCTGTTTAGCTCAGCTGAAGCAAAGAACATCCAGTACTCTTTAACGGCAGCCAGAAATGAATGGGAAGCATTTGCCACAGTAGCTATTTTTCCCGTGATGTCACACAGACAGAGGTGCATGGAGATTGAACTGCAAACAATATAGACTGGCAGAATGCATTTACTGATGTTATTCCTTTAATCCAGGTTGTACATTGCATTGAAATATGCTGTAGCTAAGGTAGGTAAAGTGTCCCCGAAAGTTACAGGAATGTAAATCCATGATGAAAACCCTCCAACAACCTTAATATTACATACAGCAAACATCCAAGAATCTTGCATTACATGTTTCGTGTGTTTAAATGTCTATTTGCTGATGCCAGAAAAATGCATACTGTATAATCAAAAGATCGAATGATCTAGAGATGCTGTCAACTGACAGGTAGCCAAATGTGTCCACATGTCACTCAATGTCAATCTGTCTATGCCCAGCTCTTCCTGAGAAATGATCTAACCAACCGAATAGCATACAACAAGACAATGGTTATGAATGATAAATGAATGTAGGCTTAGATATGAGACACACAGTAATGTACGTTGACAATTTTATATGTAAATTCTATGCATTTTAAGTGTAAAATATGAATCACTCTTATGAGAAATGTTTTCTACTATACAGAATACTGACATTCTGTCTGAACATCGTTAAAACCTCACAGGGAACAATATATATCTTTGGTTATCTGCTTAAAGCTTACAGAATGACGTAGGCCTACCTGTACAGTACTTTAGCTAGCTAATAGCGAAGGTACAAAAGGAGACAGACCACAGTATACAGCATATAGTATATACTGTATACTGTGTTCATTTGTTGGACCAGATGTTACCCGGTTCAAAGCCAGATGACCGTTAGCACCTGCTTCACAATAACAAACTGTAATTCCAGCCGTCGTGAGTCAGTGAGGGGCTGAGATCAGATGTATATATTCTGTATCACTCGGAGGCAGTAAACCCATTCTGGGGGAAGCTGATGGGTGGACATCTTGTTCCCATCGAGGCGTAGAACCTTCATCCTGGAATAGGACAGAGGGCCCACCTCTTGACAGAAACTTGTCACGTTGAACTCTGCAGCGATGAGAGAGAACACACCGTACCGCAGCTTATTATATAGTATTGTATGTATAGCCTTATTATATTAGCCTGGCTCCGCCCGACTATTGCGCTCAACTCAATTTATTTTTGCTGAGATTAGTCTGGAAAACCTCTTCACATTAGCGTTTTCACAGCCACCCTGCTAGGGAAACAATCAGGGTGGGTTAGTGAGATGACGCTGAAGTCAAGTGTGTTTCGAAATGGTGGTAGAGCTAGATGAGGCGATCAAAAAAGTTGTAGCAACACCGATTGTTTCAGCGCTGTTCAATAGATTCAGAATTAGCCAGAGGTCTTTGCCCAATAGGAGAAAACGACTGCGAACACTTCCCAATGGAGCGTGGCCAGACCATATATACAATATTGTCTGGTTACACCAGGCTATTATTATATAACCTTTTTACTGTATATAAAATACTCTGAGAGACCTATGAGTTGAGAGACCTTTAAGTTAAACCTGTACAAACTAACTTTCCATATGTAAAGTCTGGGACACAGCACTGGCTAACTGTGTCAGTCCAGTATGGTTTAACCAGTCACCTGCCACGTTTTATAAAGATCTGTTTGCCCATTTCCAAACAATTTTAAATGGACAGCTTTCCAGAATGCTCTGTGTACAAACCATCTGGCCCTTTAAATTGGTCTCACAGAGCCAGTTTTCACTTGCTTCTGGGACACAAGAGAGGTACTTTTGACATGCACAACAACTATGTAACTCAATGGCCAAGTCGAACGTTCAACTTATACTGAGGAATGAGTTGAAAAAAACGTAACGAGTCTGGCTGTATGGAGGACCAGGACTGCCATAATAAAAAATAAATAAATAAATATATATATAAAAGTATAAATAAAGTATAAATAATTAAATAAATATAAAAATAATTGAAAAAATAATTACAGTTTTGTATTAAAAAAGGCTATTTATGTATTTTTACATGTATTTATTTATTTATTTGTGCATTTCTACATTTATTTAT
>JAODUK010000555.1:0-13600 GCA_027564635.1 Typhlichthys eigenmanni | reverse complement strand
TCCCCTCAAAATAACACAACACACAGCCATTAATGTCTAAACCGCTGGCAACAAAAGTGAATACACCCCTAAGTGAATTATAAACTATCCCTGTTTTATTATTATTATTATTATTTTATTAGTGCATTCGCACCTCATTAACATGGAGCCGGTAGGCTACAGTTCTCTCTCAACATATTATTTAAATCACATTATTTCCCAGCAATGATGTGGTTAGAGTTGTTTAAAGTAATTTGAATCAAATATGAAGCGTTTTCGACAAGGGATAGGCCTACATGTTCAGAGAGACTTGAATTATATATTATTATTTTCATCTCGTCTTTGTATTGTATTTGTCATTGGCTGAATGTTGTCGCCGCTGATTACCAGTCACAACACCGTTCATACTACAGGATTTTGATTTAGGATTTAGGTCCAGATATTTAGCAGGTTAAATATCTGGGCCGTGCGATGCCTCGCCGACATGTTGCAGACACTCTCAACTCACGTTGTAAGCAATTCACACACGATCGTCGCTCATGGGAGCGAGCTGTGATTTCCATCCCAGTTGGGGCTTTTGTCTGCAAGCTAAAAAAACCTCCACACCAGCAGAATCAAAACATGAAAGATGTTTTGCCTGACTTTGGACGGACTGGTGCTAGTCCGACTAGGAACACCTTAGTTACAGCGAACTCCTTGGAAGGGAGGGACCTTAGGCAAATTTTGATGATCTTCGCATCACGCTTAAAAAGCCTCTCACCATTCTTGCATCGTATAGTATTTAATTTCAGTGGAACGGGGTTTCAGCGCTTAAAAGATCCTCTCAACATGGACACACCAGATCACTAATGAACGGAGTATAGTTATATATAGTATAGTAGTATAAGGGCGTGTTGGGGGTGTAGCTACCTTCCCAACTTCGATGCTAGTTGATTTTATGATTCTGTTGTCAAACGATCAAATGGCAAAAGAAGAAACTTATTTCTTTATCTTGTTTAATGTTTAATAACATGGGAAACCACATGGAAAATAATAAACAGGAAGAATAGAGTATATACACAAAACATTGGTAGCAATCAAATCACACGTACGCATGGTTAGACTTATACCTAAAGAGAGATTGGTAACATGACTTATGCATTCCATAGTTCCACATTTATCGTGGCATTAAATTATGCCAACTAATTTAACATGACTAAATATACACGGCCTTATTATTATTATTATTATTATTATTATTAGTGTTTTTGCATATAATCTTTAGTGTATCAGTGGAAAAAAACAATTTGAAAAGGTATGTGTGAAATGCGTGTCCATCTGAGCTCCTGGTGGCCTACGGGGCATGAACCTGCTGGTCAGTGGAGCAGTATCGGGATCATTTTCAGTTTTCCAGGCCTCCATGCTGTGGTCTGGCTGTGCTGCTGGACATGGTCGGCGCTCCCCTTCCACACACTCTCTGACATTGTTATTTTGGAGGGTCGCGAGCTGAAAAGTTTGAAAACCCCTGGACCAGAGACTCACGACCCCCGCTATCCCCAGAGGTGGTAGAAGAATAACAGACATATTATTATTTGATAGTATTTTAATATAGGCTATTAGCAGATTACATCAAAGTAATGTATAAACTGTACTACTACTACTAACAATTATGGCTATACTATGCCATTTTAATCATTTTAAAATGTTATTTAATTTCTGAAAATTCTATTGTGACCCCTTCTCTGTGTCTCGCGACGCCCCGGGGGGTCCCGACCCCCAGTTTGAGAAACACTGCTCTAGTCCATTTGTATAAGTATATATTTTTTTTCATAGTAAACAGCGAAGAATACAGATGAAATGCCATTGTTAGTTGTTGTGTTTGGCTATACACAAAATTCTAACAAAATTATCTGTCAGTGCAATTAAGGTGTTATGTATTCTATCTACCATTAACATTTTAAAACATAGCACTGTAATGTAACAAAACTAAAATGATAAGTCAGTGCAATTAAGCTATGTTTATCTGTTATTCCTATCCACCATTAACATTTGAAAATGTAGCACTGTAATGTAACAAAATGAAAATTTGCAAATATCTGTCCCATGTATATGCAGTATCATGCAGTATCACATTTGTACAATGCCATTAGAAGGCAAACCTGTTGTAGTCTGTACTCTGACTCAAGTCAATGCGATGTCTGTGACTGCTTTGTAGTTTGGCTCATAGCTACAGAAAGTCAGTCTGAGGCTGTCTGTGAGTCACTAAGGCGGTTCCTTTACTTTGATTTTATTTTCAACTGTGAAAAAGCCATTTCACAGAGGTAAGTGGATCCAAAGTAGGCACTCACTCGTAGTGCACATGCAGTGAGAAGAGGAAACTTTTCTCTGCTAACAAGTCCCCAAAAGACACTGTCCCTTGATCTGGCTTTCAGCTCAATGTCATTTTGCAAATCAACCATCTCCATGTCAACACCACTTGGCAAAACAAAAGCCTGCTGGAATTTGGCTGCTACCTGCTCTATATCAATGGGAATGTATGGGTTTGACACGAATACAGCAATATCTTCCATGACATCTAACTCACCAAAACGCTGATTGAAATCCGTTGCGACTTTGTCCAGGTGATCACAATACTGCTCAGGATGAAACGCATCCTGGTCTTCAATGGCCTGTGTAATTTTCTCAAAGTTGCGAAAGTGTGTCACCAGTGTCATTACATGAGAAAAAGCGACGACTTTCTCAACCAAGGCCTGCTGGTGAATCACACAGTGGTAATTCACGAAGGGTCATTACGGCACAGTGCAATAAAACCAGCACGCACAGCACGCATTGCAGGGGCCCCGTCAAAAGTAACTGCCACCAGTTTATGAATGGGAATGTCATTTTCACTGACATATTTTTTAAACTCACTGTAACCTCACCTCTCGTTCTCTCCTTTAAGTGCAAAAGAGTGAAGAAGTCTTAATTTGTTGTAGAATACAGATACAACAAGCTGAGCAGTGTCTGTTACGCCCATGGATTAATCAAACTGTAATGAGAAATAGTCACACAATGATAAGTCGTTTAATACTTGTCTATCCACATCCTCTGTCAGTTACTCGATCCTCCTTGTCACGGTTGAAGGGCCAAGCGGTATACCACATAATGCGGTATTGATGTCATCTTTGTTTTTAAAGAAACGTAACAGTATCTGCAGTAATAGCCATTGCTTCCTTGAATACATTGCCAGCTGCAAAAGGCATCTTATGTTTAGCCAAAAGGTGATTAATATGAAACGATGTTGCAGACTTTGTGAAAACAATTGCTGGGCCTTCAACTCTGATTTCAGCTCATTAACTTTCTTAACAACATACATACACAGCTGTCTTTCAACAAGGTATACAGAAATTCCTCTTCCCATTTTACATGGAAATTGTATGTTTTTGCCTTCTTTCACGGAGCCTCCGCCAGTGACACACCCTCTGACCAGCTGACCAGGTTACCAATGCTGGAAGCATTATAATTGACGTCAGGTGTCCTTCTGGTTCTGACAGGAGTCCCCCAGCTGAGTGTCTGCGTCCCCCTACCCTCTGATGGCCAGGATTCTCCCCACCCCGTCAATCCTCTCCCTCTGATCCTCAGAGCACTGCAGCGTCTGTATAATGGCTTCACTGTGGGCATACCAAACAGACCTTTTCACGGTCGGCATCACAAGGTCTAACACCTTCTTTCTCTGATACTTGAGGCAGTCCAGCTGAAACAGGATGTGCCTAGGCCCTTCAATCCAGGAATGCTTGACTAAAGAGAGATTGTTGAACCATTGAACCAACATGGATAGTACACTCCAATTATGAATTTGACAATTATTTGTAGATTCTTTAAGTTCTTTCCTTTAAGTCTATGCTTCGAAACCCAGAGCCTGAGAAGCCTGTTTGCTGTGGTGAGCCAGCGGCTATGGTTCACTGGTCCAATCTCCAACAGAGCCAACTTGGCAGGAAACACTCCATCCCTGACTGCACAGACAATCTTATAGCCATAATGTTGATCAGTTGAGAGATCTTGAATGACCTTATCTGGCAACTTGATCAGTGGACGGCTAACAGAGATCTGGGTGAAGTTTGGATTGATATCCAAGTCTGTAGCAGAATCAAGCAGATTTCCTATTGGCCCGGAAAATTTGTTGTCTGACAGAGTGGGGCCATCAAGGTCAATAATGAGATGGTGCAGAGGTAGTTCACTAGTGTGCAGGCTGCACACCAACCAGACCAGTTTTCTCACCAGGTGCAGCTCCAGCTTCCTCATTACTCCAGAATTTATACCAGTGTTGACATTTGTTGATTCTCCTTCAATGGCCCACAAGGTCTTATCAAAACCCCTCTCTTTTAGCCAGGCAAACAGGACCTTAGCTATCTGCTCAGCATGTGAATCCTGTTTAGTTGCTTTTTCTGGGGTAAAGTGGAACAAATAGTTACTGCCAGGCTCACTAGCAACACTATAGTGGTCCTCCTTGATCTTTGCAGGAAAAGATTGGTCACTGCCTTTAGCTTCCATCATCACATTAGTCAAGTCAATCCTTCCATCAAAGAGGATACAGGAGATCCCCCGCCCTCTTCCCTGCATTCCTCCTCAAACTCTTCACCCAGCTCTTATCAACTTCTCCTGTGCTCTCTTGACCATGTTCTTATCAATCACTTTACTTGTGTTGTCTTCTGTGATGATTCCTGCATCAATCAGGGCTGCTGTTGCTGCAGTTGGTCTCATCCCTATGCCATACCTTGCAAGGGCAATGTTTGGTATCTCATTATAGTTTATTTTGTACATTTGCTACAGGCTCAGGGTCAGCTTCAGGGAAAAGCTCAACTTCAGGGACAAACTCATCTACAGCATTACTTTTTAATCCCATATCCTGATTACCATCTGCCAAAAATCTATCAACATCTTTCCTGGCTGCCATCTCTGCTGCTGCAGCATTTTCCTCCTTACTCCTTCTCCTTTTTTCTGCCTTCTTTTCTATCTCTTGCCTTTCCAATGTCCTCACCTGTCTTCTGGCAGATCAGCCCCCCATCCATTTGGAGGGGTCCTTTACTTCCAATCTTCTCTCTGTCCCTTGATGTAATCAAGATCTTTCACAGAAATCTTGTTCTCTCTGCTGCAGAAGCAGTTAATGTGAGCTTTGATCCCACAATCTTTACAGCCTCCCCCCTCACAACTGATAATCAGACACTTGCATGTCAAAATAAGGCGGGTCATACTCAGGTGCTAACATGAATTTGAAGGAAGTCCTAACATGAGGGGTGTCTAAAATCTGTATTTTTTTATGAGGAATTCAAATATGAGTTTTTAACCCAGGAAAATCTTCTCAAAAGTCGGGGGTCGTCTTATACGCCGGGTGTCGTCTTATAGGGCGGGTGCTCAAACTTCCGAGCCGGACTGGAGAATCTGTTGTCGCCGCATACGGTGGGGGAAGCTCAAAAATGTCCGCAGCCTCATCCCCGCCGTATGCGGCGACCGTATGAAAGCAGCAAGGGCGGCGCTGTACAAGTACGGGAGAAGAAAATCCACTCACCAAGATTAATGGAAAGAAGTGACAACGCGGTCCCGATGATGAGGTGAGGGGCGCCTCTCCGGGAAGGTGTAAGTGAAGGGCGGAGCAAGTTGCAGGCCGTGGGTATGGAAAAAAGAGAGAGCGGCGCTGTGCCCAGAAAAACGGCGAGTATATCCCAAACTCTATATTTTAACTGGAAAAGTTGGGGGTTGTCTTATACGCCCAGTCGTCTTATACGCCGGAAAATACGGTACCTCATTTTTGTTATTTGTAAAATGCTAAATTTACACTTTTGAAACACTTGTAGAGTAGTACCATATATAAAGGAAATCATTAATATTTACATAGACAAATTAATTAATTAACAAAATTAATTATTAACTAATGAACTGCATGAAAAAGATACATTTACAAGGAACAATCTAACTTTCTGAACTTTGCCAGGTTGCACAAGTCCTGGACATCAGCCTCCTGCTGGTCTCCTGAGCCCTGATCCCTCCATCCCTATTTTCTTGTGAAAAGTACTTGGCAGAAGCCTCAGTCAACATTTAAACAACCCTCTCAATACTTTGCGTGTGGCAAGGCCAGTTGAAAACCTCCATTGATTAAGTTTTTCACCTCTGAGGTGCTTAGAGAACAGGTGAGAGGTGGCTCTGACAGTCCGCCATGCTAGCTAACTGTTCAGGCTATCACCAGCAAATGTCACTAGTGACATTTCGTAACGACAATCCTCTTTCATTGGTCACTTTCATATGTTACCGGTACTCTGAAAACAAGTTTTACGGCTGGCTGGGTAAAGAAAGAGAGGCGCTTGCAAAACTTACCATTAATTAGCCTAACCAAAATATTGCTATTTGGCTTTTGGTTATTTTCAGGAGCTACAGGGAAAGACTCAAAGATCTACCAGTCGATCGTGATTGACGGGTTGGTGACCAATGTTTTAGATGACTGCGGCTGCTCATCATCTCTGTCCATGTAGAGTACATGACAATAACACAAGTAAAAAGACGGTAGATTATTCAATAAATATGTACAGGTAGGTATACTGTACACATTATATACACATTCAATATATGTACAGCAGGTAGGTATACTGTACACATACTCATTCAATAAATATGTAGAAGCCCAACCAAAATGGGCTGCTACCATGTTCCCAGTATTGACCTGGTTGACGTGCTTAACGCAGTTTGTTGGGTCTTTGAGAAACGAGAAGTTCGATGAATCTGATCAAATCAATGAACTGAGCTTTATTGTTATTTCTATCATATGCTATTGTCCTCCATTGCTCCCTCATTTTGAATGGTAGCTTTGAAACAATGGTCCTCATGTTTACAGGCATGTCCAATTCCTGCATGTATTGAAGCTCCTCCATTACATTACTGCAGCCACACCAGAATAAGGAGTATGCTTGAAGTGATTTAATGTCCTCAGATTTTCTCTGCCAAGCTAAAGCCTTTTCCATATAGGCAGTTGTGATTTTGTATTGGTTTCCAAAATGTTCCTGTAGGAGACCGTTTGCCACTGCATAGCCTCGCTCAGGAGCCATATGCTTGCAGCTACGCACCAGCTCTTGTGGTTTTCCTCTGGTAAACTGTTTTAAATAATACAAACAATCAGCTCTTCCCACCTTTTCCTCTACACCTTGCTCAAGTGCCTTGGTAAATTCTCTGTACTGAAGAGGATCTCCTTCAAACATGGGAATATTTTGCGGTGGCAAATAATAATAAATAATGCACCAGAGCAGGTGTTATTTAATTTTGCCTTTGCATGATGGTATGAATGCCTCCAGATGAACCTTGAATGATCTAGTGATAGACAGAGTGCCTTTGTCTGCACATCCATTGGTAGTGGTATATTTGGTAATGGTCCCTTTGTCCAGTCATGTTGTGTTGATTTCCATTATTCAGGATGGTATTCGTTTGCAGTAGGATTTAAGACTTTGCCATATTCCTTTTTAATTTTTTTCCTTTTCCAAATAGGAATTTATGCCATTTGATGGTGATTGAGAAGAACCTTTCTGATCAGTTACCTGTAATACTGCCAACATAGCAGTGGATGCAAGCTGCTCCCTTTTCCTCCTCCTCAGATGTTCCTGTTCCTCCAAAGAATGTTTCTCTTTTAAAGCTGCAACACGAGCTGCCAGTGCAGCTCATTACTTTGATTTGAACATTTGCTATAAACAATAGAAACACTAATTTTAATTAACATCATCCAAAACATTACTGCTTTCATGTGCATAACCTCAGTGCTGAAGAAGATGGCATGATGACTTTGTTTTTATGATACGTCTAGAATTAATCACGTGATCCAATCACGCCTGCATGATCGTAGACCCCAATGAGGAAAGGTGTCAAATTTGACCAATCAGAGATCAAGAAAACAACGCATCCATTTTAGAGTTTGGAGCGCGTTGCGAGTTGCGAGTCGACGAGGTATTGAAATGTAAATTCTCAATAATAGAATAAATACCTTTTACTCAGAATGTAGATTAGTACATATAACACATACATGTATATTTCTGTATTTATATCTGCTTTTATAACTAGCACCCACATTTCAATGTTAGGACTATTATTATAAAACACATAAATATCTGTATATGTTCACTCACAATGGCATAATCCTTGCCACACATATACTCATCAGATGATGTATTGTAGTTCTATAGTGTAAATGGGTTTATTTGCATACTTCCAATAAAGTATTTATCTATATCAAAAACATTGTCAGGCGAAAATGAAAAAAATTATATTTATGCAGTTTTTTATCTTCATTTACTAAGGAGTAGTGTCATCCACATGGAATATTTAACCTGAATTGAAATCTCACAGGGGTTATCTACATTTTAATACCAAAATAAGTGTTCTATTATGTTTAGAATGGCAGAAACCCAACATAATGCGTAGACATGTTTTGCGAGGTAAAAACTATTTAAAATGGAGCTAGGGGAGATTCACAATGGCTAACAATGGCATGGTTGCATGCAACAATTTCCTTTTTCTATTCTTGATACTATTTATTCTATTTACTATGCAGTGTGCAGATGTAACCTACTAGGCAGCAGCCAGTCTCCCCATGCCTGTGATCAAGGGACAGGAGTATGTATATGTGATCGCTTGGCTACAGGGACCCTGTGTGACCAGTGTTTGGTAGGTCTAAGCACCATTTTAAGATTTAGCCAAATATATTGTGTACTGTATATAAATAAATATGGGTTGAACCTGAATCTGCTGTTTTTTTACCTCAGCAGGGATAATAATAGTACCTGAAAAAAATTTTCTACAGGAGAATTTGAAAGCAATACAGAATGCCTGATAGCCTTACTACATTATTTTGTCACCTGATGCCTAGATGTAGCGTTTTCCTTTACATAAAAATATTTTTTGTGTAGTACCTATATTTACTTGTGTCAAATATAATTACATTATTCTGTATTTTATCGTTGTCATTCTGCCTATCGCTTTTGCACGGACATGAAACTTAAAGTTAAGGAAAAGTCAGGTAATTTTACATTTGACTTAGAGTGGGAACCCTGACATTAATAATGGGTGTGATAGATTTACAGTTGCAAATGGTCAAGCATCGATAAGAGTGAATATTACTGGCGGTGGGGTGCCCCAAAATGAAATTCTGCGTAGGGCCCCATTATGGCGTGGGCCGGCTCTGCTTTTGTGTCATAGACGTTGTACCTATAACAATAAGGCTTACCGTGTTTGGCCTGTAGGCTAGCAGTCCAACGGCAGAAACGCTACTGTAGCATACTATTAACAAAAACAAAGAAACAGTGATTTAGAAAACAAACGTGCCCACCACACTACGGTAACTGAATACATTTAACCAGCTAATATCTACTGGTCAGCTAATGAAAGTGTAGCTGCCTCACAATTCAATACGTAACACTTATGAGAGAAGTGAATAGTTTACTACCGTAAACAGCACAATAGTTGGCTGGCAAAATTAATTAAATGAATTAATTGACAAATTAAACGTACATACCATTAGTGGAACGTATAAACAGCAGATCCATCCACCACCTAAAAGATGTTGCCGGCTTCAAGAATGTCAGTCAAAGAAGAATGCATCCCACATTATCCGGTAAATACGACCTGCATACGACCTGTATACGACTATACATCCAAAGAGTGACAAATAGGCAAAATTCCCCTGCCTGCGAGAGGCTGGCTTTTTTTTTTATTCCCCAGCCTTTCGATGTTACGAACCATAGATTACGAATCTACTTTTTCAAAGCTTCAAACGAGACATGCGAGAGAAAACGTAAGCTCGCAACAGTGGGGACGAATCTCTGAAAAGTGGGTGTCCGCAGCTCTGAAGATTCGCACTTTCGAACAGCAAGTTTCAACGTTTCAAAACTTATTTTGTCAATACAAATGGAAAGATTCAACCTTTCGAACTGCAAGTTTCAACGTTTCAAAACTTTTTTGCGAGCATATGCGTCCTGTTTTTCAGAACAACATTTACGAGATTTCAAAACATGAAAACAAGCAAATGTGCTGGGAGAACAGTGCCAAGAAAATGTGTTGTCGTAACACCGTAAAACGAGCGCTATGGTTGTGCAGAAAGAAAACTCGAATACAAAGTAGTGTTTTTAGAGATTGGAATTTTTTTCAGAGATTAACATTTTTTTTTACAGGCATTTAAATTAGATTTCAATATTTCACACTCTAAATTACGACCTTTCGAACCTTATATTTTTGATTTTTAATCATGGCAGGATATTCATCCCATAATATAGGGGAATATTCAATTGTTCCTAAATCCCAATTTAGTAAAAATTTGATAAACTGGCAGAAAAGCCTTAGATTTTGTACTGAATTGCTTAATAGCCTACATATTTCTATGACGACGTATTAGGGCCATTTAAAAAAAAAAACTGGCTGTGGTGGGCTGGAGAGGGGGGTAGTATTTTGAAATTTAAGTCTCAGAATATTTTTCTCACAAATGTGTGCTTTTTTCTCACAAATTTTTGAAAAAAACGTGGATATTCTGAGTTTGTAAAGTCACAAATTTGCGAGAAAAAAAATCTGATATTCGAAAATATATGGGTTCAAGACAGTAACTTCCTGTTCCTGCTGCTTCGATTCTTTCGACAGCAAGACAGATTATTTACCAAGACTTTTTCTTACTACGATCCATATGTTATATTATTTCCTCTACTGTACTGTAACTATTTTGTATCTTAGAATAAATCTTCTTAGATCTTACATAGATCTTACATAAATGTTTCCATAAAACAGTTCATTTCCTGCATTCTGGTGAATTTTTATGCAACAATGTGTGCCCTTTCTGTATCCTTATGGTGTTAATGTCTTTACTTATGTAAAAGAAAATACAAAAAGGAACAGGTGCTGATTCATAATATAATATAATATAATGCAATAAGTGTCCCAGGCATTCTGTATTGATTTCAAATTATCCTGGAAAATAAATTCAGGAACCAGGTAATGCAAAATCTAACATTAGGGATGAAAAGGCCAAGACAGAACGTATTATTTCTTCTTGTTTTTTAGAAGTGCTTATTAAAAGCAATTTGGGTGTGCTTCGGCACCAATAAAGAGTTTACCGCCAATGTTAACAACCTAATCCTATTAGCTAGGCTATTAGCCTACCAACTCAAGCCAACAGGGTAAACTTTAGAAAAATGAAAACAATGTCTATTGTATGTTTGAGTTATGCCTATCTAAACCTAGAAAATGTTGCTGCTTGTACCTGACATCTCTTGTAGGCAATACTGCCCGTAGTGCATCTCCAGGCTGCCGACTGTCACTTGGCTTGGGATGCACCATCTATGCCTGTGTGTTATGTTTTTACACACATATTATTTGCCTGCCTTGTACTCAATTTATTTGGATAAGAAACTAAAATGAAAAAAATGCATTATACACCACCTTGCATTCGATTCGATTGTATGAAAACTTTGCTCTTGGGCCAATCCTACCAATATTGAAGTAAAAATTCGGTAGAGTCCGAGACCTTTAAAAAGTGGTCTCGAGACCAAGACTGGTCTCAAGTACTACAAAACTAACTATTGTATTGAAAACACATTGTTTTTGATTGTGCACTTCAATGTATAATGCCCTAATATGCTTAAGCCCCGGACACACTCCAAGTGACTAGACGCGAAGTCGGAGGCATACCTAGGCAACCAAAGCCTGGAATATAAACAAGTGGCAAATTTTCAGTTACAAAGCGACGTGCAACAGCTTGCTTGCTGTGTGTCTGGGGCTTTATTATTCAGGAATATTTCAGAAAATTTATGTGTGTGTGTGTGTTTGTCCAGCCAGGGTACTGGGGTCTGAGAGACACTTTGCACAGATGTGTACCTTGTGACTGTGATATTGGTGGAGCACGGAGTACAATGTATGTACACTTTATGTATGATTTTGTCTCAATTAAACACTGTTTAATTATACATATGCATATACTGTTAGTCCCCTCAAGAAACGTGGGCATCTTTGGTAAAGATAAGCAAATAAGGCTTTGTTGGTCATTTACCATATTTGTCAATAGCTGAAATTGTCAAACACAGTCATTGGAGGTAAATACAGTACATTCATTTAGAATAATGACCATCGGGGTCAGTTTAGTTCCTGAGCATCACACACACCTACCAAAATACTGTACCATTGAGTTCTTTACAGCTAACTAAAACTGAACAGGTCCCAGGAAAATAGAGCAGAAAGGATCACAAGAGCAATAATGGGTGGGAAGATGGACCTCTTCTGTTGTGGCATCTCCCAGGAACTATTTTTCACCATTGTGGAACCAAGAAAGAAGAGTTATTTCTAATTTTAGTGACTAGTATTGAGGGTGCTGCTGGCTGACCAGCCAATGTAGTAGATTTTGCATAATTTTGTAGGCCTCTGGTTAGTAAAGAGTTGCAGTTGGCTAAGTGGGAAAACCAGAGCTTGGACCTGCATGCCTGGCTTCTCTTGGCACAGGCAGTTGGATGTGCAGGCCAATTGGTTGCCCAGGGTCTTCTACGATTATGTGGCCATGTGAGGACAGTCTTTCCCAACAAGGGAATAGTAACTCTGTTTTGTCATGTTGGTGTTTTAGCTTGATTCTACACTGAATCAATTAATTTAAAAAAATCTAATTAATTCTTCTAAATATGCCACAATTAGTGAACAAAATCTAATTGAAATAATACTGTATACCCATATGTATATTTTACTTATTTCAAGCACACCTGAGCACAACCTAACCAGGACACAATGATTATCCATGACATCCTTTTCATTGGGTTATATGTATAAGGTAACACAAAGGCCAAAAACATTTATTCATCTATCATCTTCAAACTATCAAAGACAGCTTCCTGAAAATACCAATTTCCGCTATTAGGGAATTTATTTGGATGTATTTATTTGTGTAAAACATTCTTATGTACATTTTAAATTATATTATGACCTCTGTTTTACAGGTGCTCTCAGGTGGATGGTCAGTGTCAATGTCTACCCAACATGGAAGGCCAGAAGTGTACTGACATCGCTCAAGGCTATTTCCTGCCTGCCCTGGACTATTTCCTGTATGAGGCAGAGCGTTCTGCTCCACTTAACATCAGGAGCTCTCATCTGGTGTGTTCCTTGAATTACCTCTAGAAATTGTAGCTGAAGTCCCCATGAAACCATACAGATATGCCAAGTTTTTTGTAGCAGATCTGCATTGCAGCGTATCAGCAAGACGACAGAACAAGTTGCAACATGTAGTAATGATTATTCAATGTTAGAGGTATATTTTCATATTTTCCCATTTGGCTCTTTTGATTCTGATAAAAATTGAATGTGAAATATTAGTTTTATTTAGCCTAAAAAATGGGAAGTTGGTGTTCAAAGGAAATGAAAGCTTTCTTAAACACTTAAATCAGCTCTAACAATCCATCCATCCATCCATCCATCCATCCATCTTCATCCGCTTATCCAGAGTCGGGTCGCGGGGGCAGCTGCTCCAGCAGGGGACCCCAAACCTCCCTTTCCCGAGCCACATTGGAAAGCTCTGACTGGGGAATCCCGAGGCGATCCCAGGCCAGTGTGGAGATATAATCTCTCCACCTAGTCCTGGGTCTTCCCCGAGGCCTCCTCCCAGCTGGACGTG
>JAODUK010000554.1:1690-13601 GCA_027564635.1 Typhlichthys eigenmanni | reverse complement strand
GGGCAAAACTGTTCAGTTCAACTGTTTATTAAACAATACGCTGTGTCCTCTGCTCTCACTGTTCTTTCTATCACGTAGGCCTACGTCTACGTCATCACCGTCATACTGGAGTGCTTCTGTCGGCTTCGCATGTAGCCTAGGTCCGTGCATGTGATGGCATCACGTACTGATTCTTAGCAGATGTATCAAAACTTAAACTTGAGCTGCAGATTAAAAAATGCTTGGGAAAATGTAGCTTCTGTGGACGCTACCGCACTACTTGATCAATTAGTAGATTCGCTACTGAAAAGCTTTGATTCAGAAGACAGCGCCGCTACTGCATACAATAGACTGCATTTAATAAGTAAAACTGAATAAGTTCTTTAAAAAGAATAACTGAAATTTCCACCGGGTTGACCAACCCCAATCACCAAGTCACTGTATGTGAGATTATCTCAAAGCCACTAACAGTATAAAACGTGCTGAACATTATGTGTTCAGTATTATTTGAAGGCTTCCTAGTGACCACTTTGTTCATTCTAGTTTAAGATATGGTTAATGTGGGTGAAGCAGGTCATGGGTTTAGTCCTCATTATGTGTGACCTGCCTAGCCGCTATTGTAACGCGCCGCGCCCATGGGCGGGATGGTCGGACAGCTGACCCACATGGCTCTGTGCTGACCATAACAACTTTGATAACATCCATCCAACATTGTCATTATGGGATAAACCAGAAAACAGCAGGATTTCACCTCTTTAAAACAGATACAGTATGTTGTCTGGCTGTCCCAAAAGTTTGCATCCAAATTAATTTAGTTTTTTGACATGGCTTAAATACATTTAAATATCTGTAGGCTACATTCAGTCTGTCTAGGTACTAGGTAGGATATAGCTCTCTATGTTGTCTACATAACATTTTCACAACAAATATACATTTAAACACATTTGATGGAGAGACAGTGATTCATGTTGAAGTGATCCTTGTTAATCTAACACATTACGGTGCATAGCAACATATTGGCCTTCTGATTAGTCAGATTGCCTGTCAATCACATTCTGGCGAAAGGTCTATTGTGCTCACCATCAGTGTCTTTTAATAAATGTGTCTGCTAAACAACTAAACATCTTGAACATTTGGGTAATGTCACCAACACAGTAAACAGTACACATAACATAATTATCCAGGTATCACCTAGTTGCAGAGGTGGGTATAGTAGCGTGCTACACTTACTCCGTTACATTTACTTGAGTGACTTTAAAAAAAAAAATTCTACTTCTTAGAATAGTTTGAATGCAGCAATCGTTTTACTGTTACTCAAGTATATTTCTGAATATTCTCTTTTACTTTGACTCCGTTACACTCGGCTATATTCCAGTCATTACTCGCTACATCAATCCGACCATTTCAAAGATACTTAATGTAAACAATGCAAACGATCTCGCAAAGTAGATTGGCGCCACCGAAAACTACAACTACTTTTACTTTTACTTGAGTCATTATTACTTAAAGACAGTGAACACTACTAGTTACTAGTTACTAGTAACTATTAACTAGTTACTCAGGAATAGTAATAGTAGTAATGTAACTAGTAACGTACTTGAGTACATGGTAAATGGACTGCATGTGCAGCTGTTGACTCAAGTGTAATCTTAACAGCATCTCACAATACATGTGTGCGTGCGTGCGTGCGTGAGAGTGCGTGTGTGAGTGAGTGAGAGAGAGAGAGAAATGAGAAATTATCTTGTCATGCCAATAAAGCCTTTCTTGAACTGAAATGAGACAGAGAGATGGGGAGAGTGAGAGAGATAGTGAGAGAGATAAGGAGAGAGTGAGATAGGGAGAAAGGGAGTGAGGGAGAGAGGGAGAGAGGGAGGGAGAGAGTGAGGGAGAGAGTGAGGGAGTCCTCAGACCAAGAGATGAGGGCTTTGTGTACAGTACATGGGCTCCCATTACTGTGGCATGTTGTCGGCACACAGGGTTAGTTGGAATCACCTCTGGGGTGACAGGTAGATGACAGAGGGAGCGCACGCACGCAACACCTGACAGCACTCAGGTGTCGATCCTAAAGGGCCAGCTGACAGGGGTGCTCCCCCACCCCCCTGCCCCAACCTGCCTTGGCTGTGTGTGTGTGTGGGTGTGTGGTGGTGGTGGTGTTGGGGGGGGGGGGGGGGGGGTTGTCTCACTTTGACACTGAGGGGGTCACAGCTGGTTTGAATTGTGTTTACTGATTAGAAAGCTGGACACCTGTCTGACTTGGTGCTCTCTCTCTCTCTCTCTCTCTCTCTCTCTCTCTCTTTTATTTCTCTACAAGTCCTGTTTTTCTATATGTTAGTTCAAAACAAATGAAAATATAGACCCCCCCCAACACCCACACACACCCATTTTGTTCTCTCTCTCTCTCTCTCTCTCTAAACTCAAGGTGGTCAGCGGTTGCAAAGCTTTTTTTTGTAAAAGTCAGTGAATATAGCTACACACGATGTGCGTGTGTAAATATGGGAAAAACAAACTAAGAATCTATTTGGGTAGGCGGAGCTTATGAGGGAGCAGCCTATGACAGTGAAGTGAAGGATGCTATCATTTACAGAGCTCAAATATCAACGATCTTTATCTAGAATCACTGATACCACCTTTAATGTAATGCATTCTAATATTGATGAGACAAATTAACTTATTCCATTCAAAGCCTTTACAACATTAAACTGTACATTGATATCATCCAAGTTTACACATTAACGTATGTAGAAATGTTTAAAATTGGGTTTTATATGACAATGTATACCCACTGCAGAGGGGAGGGGGGTAGATAATAAGATAATAGTGGAAGCCACAGAGCAGTACTTTCTGAACAACATTGAAAAAGAGAAACCCATTATTCCCCTCCATCTCAATGTCACTAGTCATAGCCCAGCCTTCTTCTTTCTACAACTGGGAACCCTAACACACCTGACAGGGCGTCACAATCAAACAGGCAGGGAGATATCACCACACATGCAGCACACCGTGTTCACGCGGCAGTTAACGGCCACCTGACAAGCTTCACAAATGCAAACAGACACCAAAGATATTACAATGCTAGCAAGTTAAACAACGTACTACAATGCATTTATATGGAAGCAAAAATGGAACAGTTCCAGTCTCTTAAGTGGGTTTGTCACCACTCACCAAAAACATTTTTGCTGAGGAGGCTGAGCCTACAGTACGTAGCGCCCAGACAGCTAAAATATACTGTGCCACACATGGCCTTAAAGTAAATTTCCCCCAAAACAGATCGCTCCAGGAATTCAGTTTTGGCATCACATTGATCTTGTACTCAAGATTTGGTACTTGGGAATTGATGTAATATACTTCAAATACCCATTACACCCCCCACAGATAAATAACGGGCAATGTTTTGGTGAAATCTGTGGACGTCCTCATTGACTTGCATGGAGAGCTGGATCGTTTAAGTCTGCATAATGGAGGATAAGTCCCCTTCCCCCTTCCAAAAGTCAAATGCGGAAGTGGCCTTTGTCGCTTCGCTCTGTTCTCTCTGTCGACACTATTCTCCAAGCCCAGGGCTCTCCTACCAACTAATTATTGCATGGAAAGCCTGCGCATCGATTGCAGATTGAGTACAGAAACTGTCCATACATACATATTGCTTTTTACATGCATCAGTCAAGAGCTGCCGCGCCGGGACAGAAACAGACCCGCTTAATCAATCACCAGTGCGGAACGGAATAAGGGAGGATCTAACAGTGGGCCGGCCGGCTCAATGAGCCAAGTAGGTAATCTACTAGTGACCTTGACGGAAATCCCCACTGGCTAAGAACACAGATTTAGCTCTGCATGGTGAAAAAGCATGGCTAATGCCCCTTGAAGAAAGGAGAAGAAACACAAATTACTTTCTTAGATATTATTCGAGAAATGGAAAAAAAATATATAAACGGAAATATGCTCTAAGAGTGATTATGCATTTCAGAAAGCAGCTGTGGTTGAGGGAGGTGGTACAGTATTAGGCCATAGTCAGGCTTTTTGACTGTGGCATATGAAGTGGGATTACCAATATTTACAAATAGGATTTAGATTCATTTAAAATAAAGTATAACATTTTTTTTTTGGTGTGCATTAAATTAACAAAAAGTATTAAATAAATAAATGCATTCTCAGACTATGCGTGACTTATCCTCTGTGTGATACATA
This sequence comes from Typhlichthys eigenmanni, assembly GCA_027564635.1. Lineage (NCBI taxonomy): Eukaryota > Metazoa > Chordata > Actinopteri > Percopsiformes > Amblyopsidae > Typhlichthys > Typhlichthys eigenmanni. Next base: position 9,440 of record JAODUK010000554.1, on the reverse strand, counting down.
AAAGAAACACTAGAAAATGATGGGTGGAGCTCTGGCACATCAATACCTCCCTGCCCTAGTGTCTTGGGAGACCTGGGTTCAAATCCGTCCCACAGTCATTTACCAATCCTTCACTGTATCTCTCCCACTCACCTCCTGTCTCTCTTCATTACATCATTTTATAAAGGTTCTTATTACTGCGTGTATTATGGTTGGGCCGATATCGCCGATGGCTGACAGGCTTCACGATGTGTTGCAGGAATCGTGGGGAAAAAAGTGTCAAGCAGCGTTCATACAAGTAACAAATACCTAGTGAAACACTGCGTAATGTGCTTCTTCCAAGGCTCGCCGAATTGCTGTGATAAGGAACACCTTTCCTTTGCTTCTTCCCTTCTCTCTCTCTCAAACAAACACACACACACACACGCGTAGTTGCAAAATACACTCGTGCCTTAGCTATATCACACATCTCTATGCCTACATCTGGCAATGCTAATCAATGCATTATGCTAACGTCATGCTAACAGCAAAACGAAACAACTTTATAATGTACTGCTTGTGCTCACTTGCTTTGCTGTAGTCATACGGTGCCTACCGTGATATGGTTGGTTGTTTGCTAGCTGCTGACAATCGCTCTGACAGTCTGTCCATCTTTAGCGCAAATTATATGAGTATTAAAATCCTGCACACCACTTAAGAAGAGTCCTTTTTCATTAGGTAGGCTATAAACTCGAAGTAGCTACTGACAGACAAAGTGGAACCATTTTTACAGACTGCATTTGCCGACGCAGACTACATTTTCCAACTACTACTTACAGTTTAGAGATATTCAAACGTTTATAATTAGATCTTTTGGTTTTTAAAGTTTAATAAATTCTGCTAAAGAAAAATGTATTTCAAGTGCACCCCCCCTCCCCACAATGGCATCGCCCTCACAATGTATTACTGTAGACATCGCCCAACCCTAGCATGTATTAACTTATAAATCTAGTACATTTTACGTACATTTTACATTTACAGCATTTGGCATATCTATGCTTTTAGTATGTGTTACAAGTACACACACACACAAACACGCAAGTACTGTGCGAATGTGTGCCTGCATTGTGAATAACCCATGCGGCGTTCTCAAGATGGAGGCACACACTGTACACCACATGACCATCTAGTATGCTTGTAAAATGTAAATATCCTCTGGCAAACGCTTAGGAAATGGGTGGCCAAGTGTACTCTCCCGCCCCTCTTCTGTGTATCTCTGCCTCTCTCGCTCGCTTGCTCTGACAGGACTTATCACACATGCAGACTGTCCCTGCCCAAGGCAAGCCAACCGACACCATGATGACGCATACAGGACCTAAAAGCCTCTGCACCCACACGGGGTGCCTCATCTCTTATCCACGCTACATTTCCCGCTCTTTTTTTTCACTGGCTCTTTTTCCCTCTCCCTCCTCCTGCTGTGTGTTTCCTCTCCTCCCGTCCCCCCCCTCTCTCTTTATAACTCCACCGCTTCGTTTCATCCCGTCTCTCTGCTCTCTCTCTCTCTCTCTCTGACCGAACGCCCACACTGTCAACATTAGCTAGTAAATTTCATCATCCAGCACCCCACCCAACCAAACAAAAAGCCTTTAAGGGAAGACTTGTTCAAAGATGTGTGACTGTGTTGGAAGAAAAAGGGGTTTAAAGATGAGGGGTGGAATAAACATCTTAAAGATGTATAGGAATGGGGGGGGGAAATTGAATAAATTAAAAGTACTCTAGCCAGGTTTCACCCATATTCCTCTCAGATGAGATTATAGTCTGGGAAGTCATGGAAACCATGTTAGCATTAGCATTTCACAGTCACCCTGCTGCCCAATCAGGGTGGATAAGTGCGATGACGTTGAAGTGATGCATGTTTTCAAAATGGTGGTGGAGCTAGATGAGTTGTCCAATAGGTTCAAAACAAACCAGAGGTCTATGCCCAGTAAGACACAATGACCCTATTCACAAAGTCAGTTTTGGGGAAGCTTAGAGTTGGTAGTGTTTCAAACAAGCCCAGAGCGCTACGGCAACAGATTGGGAGGTTTAGGTACAATGTTTGAGGTATGGAACCTCTTATTAGAGAACAGAAGGTTGTAACAGACAGGTCCCTCTTGAAATAGATTATTAATCTCAATGTGGCACACCTGCAGTAGCTAAATAAAGGTTAAATAATTAAATAAACGAGTAAATAAATTAATAAATAAAGAGAAAAGAGTAGGCTCAGTGTAGCAGGGTTACAGGTCATAAAGAATGTCTGGTTTGTCTTATAAATAAAAACATTCAAGGAATGCCTTATAATTCCTCTGTTAGAAGAATATCAGATAGAATCAGTAAGTGGCCCATATTCAGACCTGTCAAAGTAAGGGCTACACAACTGATACAATTAATATTAGGTCTGTTTGATTTAGGTGTTCTGATTAGCAAGCATGGGAATTGAAAGAATAGTATTGTCAGCGTAAATCAAACAGACCCTTTATTAATTGTATCAGTTGTGCAGTCCTTACTTTGACAGCTCTGAATATGGGCCAAGGGTCTCTCTAAAGACCAATGGCCACTGGTGGTGACATTCGGGAATGTGTCATGAAATTCCCCTTTATTGACGTGTGAACGTAAAGACAGAATGACAAAGGAGCTAAAAGATCCACAGTGCTTCAAAGCTCAGTTTGTGGCCGGGTGTGACATCGTGGCCTGCCTGAACTATCGTTATGCTTGATTTTAAGTTACAGTATATTTAAGCGCTACGTTAAAGTTATTTAAGTAAAATATTTGACTAATATACTTTAAGTTATATATTTTGTAACAAAGTAACAAAAACATGAACCTTGGTCTGGACTTTCAGGTGTGAAAGCACCCTTATAATAAAAGAGATAAAAATATTCAGGAAGTCCAATGTTGTAGCTATAAACGTTACAGTTATGTTATGCTATGTTATTGCCAGAGACACTAAAAGATAAAAGATATAACTACAGCATCAAAGGTGAAAAAACTTCTAATAGAACGTTCCACGAAGCTACGTATGTGAAACCATGTGACAGCTAGCTAGCTATAGCTAGCTTCTCAACCTAGTGAATCGTTAGACAAGACATACATATTCAGGGCTGGTACACATGTGCACTGCACACACACACACATGCAGTACACTCTCACACGTTTCAAACTCAGTATCTGTAAATGTCATGCACTGTAACTTTGTCACAAAGGAAAACAGTAGAGCAACTTCATGAATATTACATGCCCCTAACATGGTTGACATTCCAACATCTATGATATGGGTCTGTGGCGCAGGAAAATGGGCTGTGTGTGGGGTGTGTGTGGAGGGGGGAGGGGTGGGGGGATACAAACAAAGTAAGTGACAGGAGAGAACATATTGTTTGTCAGTGTGTAACTGTGTGCATCGCTATTGGCTTGTAACAGACAGCATGTCTGTGTGTGTGCGCGTGTGTGTGTATATATGTGTGTATGGTGCGTTTGTGTTCGGTATAATTTTGCGTTAATGCTGCCGGTTTAAAGAAAGACGTTGTGCTGGATCTCCCCAGGGGAGCTGAGAAACACTGACATTCCACTGAAAACTCAGATGTTGCTGAGCTAATTACAGTCAGAGAAGACGTATCATATGGTTTGATAAAACACAACTGCGGCCGCTAAACTATACAGTACTCAACTGAGCCATCTCACACTAAATTACTCATACTCATTTACCTGGGCAATGCAACCAAAACTATGAATGCATTATGTATTGTAATCATGTGACAATCACTTTTGTAGTTTTTAGTTATGCCTAAGATATATTTGGAATGTTTAGTGAGTAATTACAGTATATACAGTAGGAAGCATAGTGTTGCATAATTATGAAAGTTTGTATGATATGCCTACTTATTTATAGAGCATAAAGAAAGGTGTATGCAGTTGTAAGAGAATACGCACATGAAATGTCGCCTACCACGACTTTATAAAGCAAAGACTAAGTAAAATAAATGTTGTCAAATCAGACCTGTCCCCTCTTTTGGCGGGAAAATATATTTTCTGACAACAGGGTGAAAACACGCACCTCGTAAACATGCTACACATACCAAAACAGTTGAATGCATATACATAAGACAATAAATAATCAAATACTGTAGAGCTTATCTGTGCTCTGTCATGTCCTAATTCCTCTGCTCCACATCTGCAACTGGAGTGGCCTCCCTAAATATAGCTTTGCGTAGAAAAGGTCAAGAGTGTCTAATTAGGCCTGTGAGATGGAACTTTAATCGACAACATGACGCCATGTTGTTAATTGCCACTGGCAAATAAAGAGACGCCATATTGACAATGTGAGTTAACGAGATGTGCTATTATTGGCAATGTACTCGCTGTCTTTCAGCAAAACCCTCTCACTTTCCATTTATCGATTAAAATTATTCCTCAGCTGGGCTCCTACTGCTTATATACATTATTATCAGCGGCGATCAATCACTGATTATTAAATGAAATGTCCATTAAGGCTGACAATATTTCCATACTGGGCTCCAAGCCAGACGGTGTGTGTGTGTGTGTGTGCGTGTGTGTGCGTGTGTGTGGGTGCCCACGTGCGTGTGTCTGGTGAAGGGGTGACAGGGCACAAACTAGCTCCAGGTATCTAGAGCACCCAGACAGCGGGGCACTGGCCATCCTTTTCCGACGGAAGCCATTTTAGATGCATTCAGACACCATGGGGCCGAATCCCAGTTCCCTTTCAATCGTCAAGCACCGGCATCTTGTAAAAAAAAAAAAACACACTCCCACACACTCGCTCTCACAGTTCAAGTTCATCCAGCCACACACACACACACACAGACACGCACGCAAACTGTATATTCTGACATCCTTCATGCACGTGTACTCACGCTGGCTCCCACGCACTGCCTCGCACACGCATGCATTCAAGTACTGACGCACACTTGTGCACAAACAAACCCCCACACACACACACACACACACCTGTTGCGTGCCGTAATGTGACACGCAAAAAGCTGCTTCCCTCCTGTGTGTCTTTTATTCCCGAGTCTCTCTATCACAGCGTCTTCTCTAATCCTAAATCCTAAAAACTACCAGATTTATTTATTTATTTATTTTAGTTTTTATTTTTTTCTTTGTTGCACCGTGCAGTTATTTACATTTTTTTCCACTAATTCGAGAGATCAAATGAAGTCTAACTTCTAAGACAGGAGAAACAGCTTCTCCTATCTCCTGAGGACAGACGTGTGTGTGTGTGTGTGTGGGGGGCAAGGGATGGATGTGATGGAAGGATAGGCAGGGCTCCATGCGCACGCGAGTGGCATGTATTGCGCGACAGGAAAACGTTGTCCCTGCGGTAACGGCGCTGTCGGCTTTCAATCACACGACTTAACGAGGGCGAGCGTGCGCGCGTGTGTGCGCGCGCCTGCCTTCGCACACTTGCGCCGATGCTTATATAACTACTCCTCTAACGCCGTATAATTTATTAAAGCACAGCTATGACTCTCGGTGAGATGCAGCTGTGTATTATATTTGTTTAAGTGCGTGTGCCTCTTTGAGTGAGTGAGAGAGCGAGCGAGAGAGATACATCTCTCAGCTGTTGCAAACCGTCCGGGCTCCTTTGCTGTGGTGCAGGTATTTCACGTCAGGGGAGGGGGAAGAAAAAAAAAAAAGAAATCGAGGATATTTGGAGAGGGATGAGAATTGGGCTTCGGTGACAGAAAACTATGACACTTAAACATTTTCTCTCTCAGCGTGTCTCCTCTCTCTGAGTTTGTCCCCCCCCCCCCCCACCACTCATCTCTCAAGAGTATCCGAGAGGGCCGGCTTTTTGCCAATCTTTCATCTTCTCCCACATAATTTAACATAACACAGCACAATTTAACAAAAAAGCATTTGGGTATTACTTTCTGTAGCTCTGGGCGTGATTGCATGTGTGCACATGTGTGTGTGTGTGTGTGTGTGTGTGTGAGAGAGAGCGTGTGTATGTGTGTATATCTGTCTGTCAACCAAGCACCCATGATTGGGCAGGAGATTTGTCAATGCTGGTGTGGTGGCCATTGCTGGTACTACATACAGCAAGATGCTGGTGGGAAGAAAAATACCCACATTGACAGGCCATCGGAAACACATGCCATTAAAATGTATCAGAAAATTGGAACTATGATTATTTAAATTTTTCATAAAAGATCAATAATAATGGAACGATCCCAGAGATGCTCGTTATTTTCTAATTATGTCATCATAGGCGTCATGCATGAAAGAAGGAGAGGACTAAGAGGAAGAAGGAGATGAAGAAAAGGAAGAAGAGAAGGGGGAGGACGAAGAGGAAGGATTTTGATTAATGACCTCCTTATTGCTGTCAATTCTCACCATGTCAATATCCTCAGAATCCAGGAGCTCTCTGCTGCCTTTGACACTGTCTGCCACACTATCTTTCTTCATTCAGTGCAAGATCCTGCTTCTCACCTACAAGGCCCTTCATGGCCTTGCACCCTCTTACCTTTCCGACCTCATTTACTCACACACCTCATCTTGTAGTCTCCGCTCCTCCAACTCAGGTCTGCTCACTGTCCCAAAATCTAGACTGTACTATGGGGGACCGGGCTTTTTAGAGTTGCGGCCCCTAAACTGTGGAACACTCTCCCTGCTGAAACCCGCAACTCAGACTCTTTAATCACTTTTAAAAACAGACTGGAGATCTGTTCAGGCTAGCTTTTCCCATTCCAGTAGCCTGGTTTTAATACAGCTCTGTTTTTATTACAATATGTAATTAATGCTTTGTGTTTGAACTATGTTGTACAGTGTCCTTGGGTGTCTTGAAAGGCGCTTGGAAATGTAATGTATTATAATTATTATTATGAACAAGAGGAGGGAGATGAAGAAGAGGAAGAATAGAAGGGAGAGGAAGGGGACAAAGGGGAGTGAGAGGAGAGCCTCAGACATGGCCTGTATGCGGGCCGCTTTCTCTGGGAGAGCGTGGCGCGAGAGAAGGTCGACACACTGCTCTGATTTTGCATTATTTAAAATTCAAAAAGAGCCACCTGCCGCCAATAGCATGTGGTGCTGTGGTGTGTGTATGCATATGCTGTATGTATGTTTGTACGCGTGTCTGCACGTGTTTGGGTGTGTGTGTGTGTGTGTGTGTGTGTGTGTGTGTGTCTCTGCGTGCTGTTTTCTATCTGAGCCTCATTGACAGTGAACAGCTTCTCCCAGCTCTCCAGTTCCCTCCATAGAAAAAAGGAGACGGTTACTTTGTCACCGGGAGTACCTGCCTGGCATCCGCGAGACCCTGTGTGTTGGCCTTGCTGTCAGTCTGTTGTCCAACACCATGGCAACCTATCTGGGGTGAGCACGGCCGCATGCAGCATGCCATTAGTGTGTCTATCTCTTTTATGGCTAGCTAGAATGGGATGAATGGGTGGTTATGCCTAAGAGTATATTTGTTAGAATGCATATGGTTCCAGCTCGTGACTCACCTCTCTACATCTCTCTCTCTCCCTCTCTCTCTCTCTCTCTCTCTCTCTCTCATCTTTGCAGAACGGAGGCAGATGCCTTTGATGCCACGCTACAAATCACACATTTAGCTTTTCATCAATATTTCATCTATCCATCCCAGGCCCGGCTCTTTCTAGCTCTCTAAATCAACACTTGCTGTGGGGGACTGCTGAAGACTTTGGAAATGATTTGCTTTGCACTGGAAATGAACGCTGGGGGGGGGGGGGGGGGGGGGGGTTGGTGGGGGGGGGGGGCGGGGGGGGAGAAAATAGTTTTT
>JAODUK010000553.1:0-13601 GCA_027564635.1 Typhlichthys eigenmanni | reverse complement strand
TGAAGAATTTTAGCCGTTGCTCAGATCAGAAATGGTTACCGGGGGTGATTCTTAGCCAGAGTGGTCCTGTCTCTTTCGTGGTGGAACTCACAGATGGAGGCGTATGTTGCAGACATCAGGATCACGTGCGCCTGCATCATGATACAGGGACAGTGACACACTACTCCATGGAAAGGCTGTTGGGGGCACAGACTACGATGGCTGCATGTCCTGTGGCGGTGTCACCAGCGGAGGTTTCTCTGACGGGGGTATCGGTGCCTCCTGCAGAGGTGGGACAATCACATATGGATACGGACACCCAGTCCTCAATACTGTTTCCTGCACCAGCTCCTGACAAAGCATCCTCACCAGAGGTTCCTGGGGGGTCACCTGGGGTAGTTAAGAGATCACAGTGCAATCGGAAGCCTCCTGTTAGGCTGGATGTTTAAATAAACAGTTTTTCTTTTTGATGTCAGGTCATACAGTCAGACAGTAAACAGCGTTACATAGAGAAGCAAAACCCGACTCCTTCTACATATAAAAACTGTTTTGTTTGTCTAACTACTCCCCCTAGCGGTGTATTAAAACATTGCCTGGACCTTACAACACTCCTCCCCCTCTAAATGTCAACATCTCCTAAAACTAAGCAACTGGAAAATTCCAAACAAACTGTTTCTGAGAAGCATAACTTATTTGTTTACAATGCCCCATGCAGTAGAGTTATGCAGAGATATATAAAGTTATTTCCCGGCATTATTGGAAGTGTGTGGTTTTTACTTTAAGCATTAAGTTACCACAGGATGCAATATTAACAAGGTATGGAACCAGACATTAAGTTTTATATCGAAGCGTTTAGACATAATTGATAATAAATAAAGGCTGCCAGAAACCGAGCGCAAACTTTACCCACCAGAGAAAAACACATCTGGCTCGAGCACTATGCTAATTATGTGACCCAGCTCAGTTAAATACATTCGATCTTTCATGATTGAATGTGTCTTCAAATTGAAAACTGACATAATCCAACGCACAGTTTTAAAGGAGAAGCAGACAGATGTTGCATCGGTCAAATGGGCTTAAAGAGGACAGCACACAAATGTTGCATCTGGTTTTAAAAGATTGATCTTGTAATTTTATGAATCGATATCAGATAATTCAAAATAATAATAATAATACATTTTATTTAGGACACCTTTTTAAACACTCAATGACATCTCACGTTGCAAATACATAGCAATGGAAATTGGTTTTGTAATCGCTATAGAACCTGGTGTCACGCCGGCGTCCCGCGGCGGGGCCGCACCCTCCGGTCGGGCGCGCTCTCGTGCGCCGTCCCCGGAGTACTGACTACCGATCTGCGACAGATGGCAATCAGGGCCTCCCACACCTGTTCCTCGTCCCGTGATTGAACCCCTGTCATTATATTCTGTGCATTTGTGTTCACCCACTGCGGGTTATTGTTTGTCACAAGCTAAGGCTAATGTTGTATGTTTATTCTGTTCTTGTTTAAAAGTTTGTGATTAAAACGCTTTCCTTTATATCTTCAGTCACGTTTTGTTACACCTGGCACAGTGCGCGATGGCTGTGAATTAAGCGAGGATTGTGAGGGGCGATGAATTGATTCGGAGCAGATCAGTGAAAACTCACCATTTGCACAACTTTTAATCCCCATAGTGTGTAAAATGCACCGAGCAAATTTCGAGGTGATTGCATTAATTCCCTAGGAGGAGGAGTTAAAGTACGATGAGTACAAATCGCCAAAAATGACAATTAAATTCAAAATGTCCACAGAAGTTAACACAAATACCTGTTTTTTGGCGAATAATACGTTTTCAACGCCCTTAAGCGAAAAAACTGTTTGTACAACTTTTAATTATCAATGTCTTGTCATGCCAGGGTTAGGGACAAATTTGAAGTGGACCAAATTTATTCTCTCGGAGGAGTTCGTTAAAGTATGATGCGTGCAAATGGCCGACTTCCTGTTGAATGTAGGGAATTGCTCCAAGAGCCTTTTTTGTACGTCTGGACATCTTACATGTTCCACAGAAATGTTTTACGTCTAGGCAAAAGTTTTCAGGGGGGCTGAGCTGTAGGGGGCACTAGCGAGCCATTTTGCTACGCCCATTCGCGAGACACCTAAAATCAGCGATTTCCCGGGGAAGACACGTGTGCGCCAAGTTTCGTGAATTTTCGTGCATGTTTATGCCCCCTAATAAAATATTTTGTCGGAAAAAAAGAATAATCGGGAAGGATCTAATAGGGTCCTCACACAGTGTGTGCTCGGGCCCTAATAAAAGAACGTTGAATGTCTTAAAAAAAGCTAACTTAACTAACTTAACATGTTTTATAAATAGCGCAAATCTAACTGTAAAGTAGCATATTGTTGAGAAAATTTGTTGTAAGTTTAGTGTAAGTTAACATTGTGGTCTGCGATGTCTGCTCTGTCACTTTCCTCTTCTGACTCGGGTTCATACATGTAAGGCTGTAATCCTGACACAGCAGAAGCCATTGTTTACATTGTTTTACGTTGACTGCGAGGATGGATCACGGTGAATGAGTTGATTGATGTTAGCCAATCACAGGACAGCTAATTACATAGGTCAAATGTTAAGAAACAGTCGCTAAATCAGCGTGTCAACACTGTAGGGGGTGAAATTTAATTTGAAAGACATTATTTAAAAAAAATGCTAAGGTGTTTTTTCATAAAAAAATAATGCCTACTTAACAAAAACAATTTAGGGAATAATAGAAATGAGCTGTAAAGTGTATGGAATGTGCCCTTTAATAAAACAAAATAATAAATGCTAATAATGTTTCAGCCTCTAAAATATATTAGACACCGAAGGAGAAGCAGCTGCCATGTGCGTCTGCGTCCACCCCTTTAGAAGGTTAGATTATTATTATTATTATTATTATTATTATTATTATTAAAAATTAAGATAAATTTTAACCCTCCCCTACTAATGAATTCAATAACCTAAACAATTTTGAGACCCTATTAGATGTAGGCCAACTATAACTTATTGTTTTTCGTCACACTCTCATCTGAACATTATCCAGCCTTTTACATTTGTGTCAAACAGCATTATTTTCAGGGGTTAAAATTACTAAAAGTTCAAATAGGCACATCTTAAAGGACATTCACAGTTTAACCTAAGGGTATAGTTAAATTTGACTCATAAATTTTGACTTATATGCTTTAATAATTTTACAGGATTTGTTAGAGCCTTACAATTTCTTTTGAACAAGTATTTCCCTTTTATATGGTTGGCATTAAAAACTGTAATTTCCTGAGGTATAAAATCTTTCTAATTCGATAATTCTACTGTAACATTGTCAATATAAGATGAACTAATACTAGTGTAGTCATGAAAACGAAGACTATCATTTCCAAGAAAATAATATAGAATTCTTTGCATTTTATGAACAGGTTGTTTTTTTTTCCTGCTTCCTTCACTTAGCCCTGCTAACCTGTCAGGTTAGCCCTGCTAACCTGTCAAACCTGATTAACACCTTAAATGAATGCTGTCACACTCCCTACTGAAACCTTAGCTCACATGATCTATCTATAAAATACAAATATATTTAACATACATTTTTTTTAAATGTGATTTAGATTTTGAAATGTGTTGTTGACTTGAGTGAAAATTAAGCTTTATTATAAAACAATTAGTTTGTTTTTAGCATCGTACTACTACTATTTATTATAGGCCTACTAAATAGTAGCCTATAACTTGTAGAATTCTGTCGGCCCATTAACCCAGTTTCTTCTGAAAACAGACATTATTGGACTGTACACTGACACTTATAGTTAATGCAGATGCAGATTTCCTAATACTTTGCTTTTTAAAAAACATTTTTTTATTTGGGGGGGAGACTACATTTTGATAACAATGCATGGCTAAAGCTAAACCTACCATCTGTATTCCATCAGGGAATACATAATTAATCTGAAGGGTGTTGTCTTCCGGGTAGCCTGGCAGGTCTCTATGGAGAATGACCCAAGTCATCTGACCTTCAGGCTGGAAAACTTGGTTGGTCTCATCCAGCCTTTCGTTAGCTAGCGACACTGATGGGGACAATCGAAGCAAAAAGGATATATCCGTGAATGAAAAGGAGAAAATGGAAGATGTAAATTAAAAACTCAAAAAGTGAGGTGACAGAATGAGATTGATACAGAATAGAGAGAACTGAGAACAAAGGCTGTTAAAGAAGTTGACAGGTAGACATGCTGTGTTAATGTTCTCATGAAGCACCTTGGTGGGCAAGTGGTGGTGGTTCATGTCCATTCAGATACTGGTTACAATAAAACGTATCCTTGCTGGGCCCTGTGCCCATTCTGGAAGATGGCTGCAATAAAAAGCAATGAGTTGATGCTATTAGTGTGATTGATTGATTAATTGAACCTATTGTTAAAATATATATTTTTTTTATTTGTGTTATCATAAAATTAAAGGTAAAGTTAAAGTTGAGACACATTTAAGATGCCACTTCATTTGTGATTAATCAGAAAATATATGCATCTATTTGAAGAAAAAAAAGTATTGCATGGAGACATCCAAAAGACTGGTTGATTTGACACAATTCAAGTAAATAATCAATAGTAACATACATTCATTACATGACCGGTATTTTATAAGGTATTTTTAAAGTTTGGTGAAGAGTGCAACTCAAAATATACAACATATAAATATACCTAGGAAATACCAGAACACTAATGTTTCAACCCTCGTTAAACCCTGCATTATGCTAGCTCTTACTATTGTTATTGATACAACTGACCTGTAAAAGTAACGTGTAGCCAATAGATTCCTCTTAACTCCTGAAGTTTACTCTATTTCCAGTGTGCCTCATTACTTTGATACTTTTCCTCTCAGCAGCTCAGCTGTCCTGTTCAATTACCTACCGCATTAAAGTTGTCTCAGCCCATAATGACATGTCAGGTGACAACTATTCACAGGCAGGGGGAAGGAAAGAAATGTATGGGTGTGGTGATTCATTGTGTCATGGATCACTGACTGGTGTAGCAAGCCTTACACATTTGAAAGTGACTTTGGCAGTGAGGTGTGTGTGTCAGAGATATGTGTATCAAAATAAGAAAGGTAAACAGATGGCATAGAGCAGTGGTGGATGGGGCAACATATGGTGAGTGTGAGTTTTGGGTAACACTATTTGAAGCTGTGTTCATAATAATAATACATTTAATTTCAGTACGCCCAGGGGTGAGCTAAGTGTGGGCCAGGGTGGCCAGTGCCACCCCATTACAATCGCTGGTCACCACATTGGCCCCCCTCACAATTCACTAAGATTTTGCATCGGTCTATATTTCCTATCATATCTTCAAAACGGTAAATGCTAGAATCTCAGGGTTTTCCCTGTCATTATCCTGACATTCCATTGAGGAGATTAGTATATAACTTGACTTTTTTGGCATAGTAGGGGTTCTACAACACTGCTCCTATAATTACAACTGGAATATTATTTTATCAAATGAGTCAATGAATCAAAACAAGATGTGTGTGTAGCCTTACAAAATGTACCTTACAACATTTTTGCATTTAGGTTTTACTTGAAGAATTAACTCAGTTCCATCAATTCATCCATCTTCTCCCTCTTATCCGGAGTCGGGTCGCGGGGGCAGCAGCTGCAGCAAAGGACCCCAAACTTCCCTTTCCCGAGCTACATTAGCAAGCTCTGACTGGGTGATCCCGAGATGTTCCCAGGCCAGTGTGGAGATATAATCTCTCCACCTAGTCCTGTGTTTTCCCCAAGGCCTCCTCCCAGCCAGACATGCCTGGAACACCTCCCAAGGAAGGCACCCAGGAGGCATCCTTACTAGATGCCCGTACCACCTCAACTGGTTCCTTTCAATGCAAAGGAGCAGCGGCGCTACTCTGAGTTCCTCATGGATAGCCAGGCTTCTCACCCTATCTCTAAGGGATACGCCAGCCACCATCCTGAGAAAACCCATTTTGTCGGCTTGTACCCATGATCTTGTTCTTTCGGTCATGACCCACCCTTCATGACCATAGGTGAGGGTAGGAAATTTGCCCAGTAGATAGAGAGCTTACTCTTTTCGTCACAACAATGCGGTAAAGTGATTGCAATACCGCTCCTGCTGCTCCGATTCTCCAGTCAATCTCCCGCTACAATGTCCCCACACTCGCGAAGACCTCGAGGTATTTGAACTCCTTCACTTGGGGTAAGGACTCATTCCCTACCCGGAGTAGGCACTCCATTGCTTTCCTGCTGAGAACAATGGCTTCAGATTTTGCGGTCACTCAGATGGGAACCGATCCAGTGGAGTGGAGGTCACAGACCGATGATGCCATGAGGGCCACATCATCTGCAAAAAGTAGTGATGAGATCCCCAGGTCACCGAACCACAAACCCACTCCACCACTTGCTATTGCAGATTTGCAGGTGAATGTCGTTGTGGTCCGCATCAGCTGTAGAATCTGTTCAGTGAGTTCAATGAGACAGAGCTTCTCACGTGCAGGTGAAGGAGGCATGGCTATTGTGTCTGTTGTCACAGAGTCAACTCAGGAACTTTATATTTATGAGAGACATCCGACTACATGAGAGACAGCCGTCCCCCGCACAGCTAAATTGTCCGACCGCATTGTCCGACCACTAAATTGTTTGTGGTCGGACTACACTTCCCCCTTCTATGATAAAGAACCATAATCCCTCAACCCTCCACACATTCCACTTGTCCTCAACTAAAACTGAAACGTGGTATCCATCAGAATGGAGAATTGCTTGAAAGTTCAGTTCGGGTTCCCGTCGAACATCTAAAACAGAATCACTAGGCAAGGCTATCTTCACAACATCTCTGGCCTTGCCCATTAAATGGCCCATTATTTCATCCGCTTGATCACAAAGAGGAATCTCCTGCTTTCTGAGATAAGTCATTTCAATCTAGTCCTGGACTGAGTTTTTGTCAGTGTACAAATCATACTATCCACATTGTGCATTGTGCCCTGCCCTCCAAAAGATGCTCTTCAACTAATTCCACATCTTCCAACAGCTGCAGGAGCCCACTGGCTACTAAATTTGCATTCAGTACAGACATTATGAGTGTTAACCTTGCATCTGGTTTGTCAATACTGAAAACCAGAGTACCACTAATGGCAGCAGTGTAGTTTTCTGCAACAACTGACATCCTTCACACCTATGATGTTTCACTTTTGCACTAAATGCTTGCTGCCTCTTCCTACAATGGCCACACTGTCACCTGTCTGCCAGATAAACTCCACATATTTCTCCATTTACCGTTTTCAGAATCTCTGTCCGATCCTCTACATGCCATTTCTCAATTACTTCTGGTACAGCTATTTCCTGAACTCATTCTATACATGTGCCTGCTGTACTAGCAAGATCCCTCCATGATTCTGTACTGAAAGATTAGTGAAAACATGTTTCCCCCTCCAGCACCTTAAAGCCTTTCTCATGAGACCAATTTCATTTTCCCAGTACCGTCTGCGACGTAGCAGACCCTGGACTTCAAATCTGCTGTGTAAACATGAACAATATGGCTGCAAGATTCCAGCGAAATAACCCTCGCTATAATTTTTTTAACCTAAAACAAAAGACAACAAATTAATACTCATACACAATGCTTCTCTTATTCAATATCCTTGCTGAAGTCATGTTGGACTATCAATTTTTTTGTCTATGCCACTGTCAGGAGTTTTATACTGGACGCCCAGCAAGGTTCCGTAAGGAGTCCTGCTTTCGGCCCTTGCACCACCAGTTATGGACCTGCTTTATTCACATATAAATACCACCTGGATTTTAATTAATTTGCCAGGCTATTTTTCCTTCAACATAAGCTATTCGATTCTTGTTTACAGCGGATGCTCGTCCGTCTATTAAATGTCTCCCGCGAGCTCTTTAATTTCAGTTCCTAGTTTGTCTTATATTAATTTCAATGCGTCCCTAACCAATAAGCATTTGTCCTATACCCATAAGCCTGGTAACTTCCTTTGATGTGCGATCTAAATCCCTATGTTCATTTTTAATTCAAGCTTTTGCAACACTTAAGCTTCCTTTTAAGATATCTATCTTATTCTAATAATGACCTTATACAATTTAATTTGAGACTTTTGTTATTAATGCTTTATCTGGGAAGGGAACCCAGACGACTCATGGACTGCCATAGAACACATTAAGTTATAACACAGGCTGAACCTAACTCCTGTGCGGCTTCTAAACAATTCCCAGGACACCTGGCCCTTCGGGAGGTTTATTACCAGACTTACTTCAACATATTACATATACAACAGCATCATCATCCAACATGGAACTTACACTTCACCGACTCACTGGTCTCACAAATAAAGTTAAAATTCAACTTAATTAAACATTGCACTCACTGCGTTAGTGTAAAATTAAACATCATTAATTCCTTATTTCAAAATCTAGCAATCCTACTAGAAAGTGGACAGCCCATGAATCTTTTCAGTGTTTTAGAGCGTGGTGAGGATCTAAACCCTAAGGCTTACCCTTAACGGGGTAGCCGCCTGTCTCCTGTTCTAAGAAGAAAAAGACCTGTGCTGAAGTTCAAAGGTTTTTTGACAGAAGGCTCTGTCTTTTATTAAAGAAAGTAACACTTACAATTCAAGGTGTTCTTCTGCTGAAGAAAAGTAAAAACAGGTTTACAAAATTTGGAAAGGGTATCCACTCAACATAAAAAGCACTCTCTTGTGCATAAAATCATGCCCTTCTTATAAAAGTTTTCCATCAAAGTTTAACCAATCAAAACAGTTCTGTATCTCGACAAAGTACCGTTCCAATGTCTAGGATACTTTAGAATTCTACCAAGGACTCTGTCCTTCGATCAGACGATTTTGAAGGATGCATGTGTGCATCCTTTGCATACTAAAAATACCCACAATCCTGTGCGAACCGCCGTTCCATTACGTGTTTTTCGAATGTCTTTCCTAGCCTTGGAAGGACCCAACTAGGAAGGCACCTTAACATTGGGAGTGCATTACACATGCATTCTCCCTTTTTTTGGTTCTATAAAGAATTTTAACTATTAGCAATACATTGCATTCAATGTGCAAAAGTGCAATATGCTTTGTGTAGCCTAAATTTATACTTTTCATACTTAAAATATGTATCCTACTATATGGCCGACATGCTTCAAAGCAGTGTGTCAGTGGCTCAATTGGGTACGTGCATAATTGTGATCGATATTCTCTCAATAATGCAGGTTCAAAACACTAGCAATGAGTTTTTTATTTATTTTTTATAACGACAACAAAAGCACTACTTGATTAAGATTAGAATAACAGACATATTCTGTATGCGAGATATAGTGGAAAAAAGTTATGCTTTTATCTGTTTTGATCCTATAACTTCACTATAGTCTAAACTGTAGGCTACATGTGCATCTTCAGTCTACTCACAATTTTATGAAAGTAGGACTAATGACGCAACCATCAATCCAGGTAAGGCCACAAACGCCTCTGTAGTCGATCCACAGTGCAATGCGTACCTATAAATAGACAAGCAGACTGCCAGTAAGCAAGCTAGCAATTAATTCCATCATGTTACCGGTATAGCAGGCTAGTGTACTGTGTACATCTGTGTACATCTTGTGTTAACATAAATAGCTATTCATTAAATGTACATAAGGCCTACATTAACTACAATACTATAAACATAGCTTTTGAACCAGTATAGCTCAACATACACACAAAGGTAGGCCTAGTCTGAACTCAACTCGAGTTTATCATACTGTTTGTTGACCACACGCTTATATATCGTTATCATTCTTTGTATAAACTGCATATCACCTTTTTTTTGGCTATTGCAAATAGTCCGGTATATTGATACTTTCCCAGACACATTGACCAATTTTTCCTAACATAAATGGTTCGCTGGATATCCATACAGAAAATACAGTGCTAATAAAAAGATTAAAAATACTAGTACTTAATATTGGGTATTACTTTTTAGGTACTTTTTTCCATATAGTACCAGTATACTGTGCAACACAGACATTAACAAAATTAGTGACACTTTTCTTTCAATGGATATTACTTTTTCTTACAATAGATTTTAGTTTTTCCTTCAGCATATTTACATTACTCATCCGCTGCTTGTTTGTAAGTCCACCTACTGCTTTTAATGAACAGGTGCTGCCATCACTTGGTTCTCTGCGTGGAAAGTCTATCTTGGACAGGATCTCCATCTATGAACCTCGATGCATCGGCACTGTAACCTACATGTAGATGTGCATTTTGGATATTACATCTCAGCATCTTGGAGTTACATCTCACTTTACAGGCCTCAGTTAGCATGATAAATGTGCATGTCAGTACAATTAGAAAAAGTCAAATATGGTTTGTTTGAAAAGGTTGACAAAGAAAGCCTGTCCTCTCTGCAAGAAACATTGAAGCACAGCTTAGGTTTGCAATGTTGCATCTGAACAAACCACAACACTTCTGGAACAATATCCCTTGGACAGACAAGTGGAGTGGTTTTGCCATAATGCACAGCACCACATTTATTGAAAACCCAAATACAACATATCAGCACAAATACATTATGCTAACTGTCAAGCACGGTGGTGGAGGGGTGATTTGGTCTTGTTTTGCAGCCACAGGACTTGGCAACCTTGCAGCCATTGAGTCAACCATGAACTCCTTTGTATACAAAACTATTCTAGAGTCAAATGTGAGGCCATTTGTTCGACAGTTAAAACTTGGAAGGTATTGGATGATGCAAAAGGACAACGATCCCAAGCGCACTGGCAAATCTACAATAGAATTGCTGAAAAAGAATATAATCAAGATGTTTCAATGGGCCAGTTGAAATCCAGACCTCAATCTAATTGAAATAGTATGGCAGGATTTTATGACAAATAAAATAATGCCCGCAAACCTCAATGAACTGAAGTCACATTGTAAAGAAGTTTACTAAATTTCTCCACAATGACGTGAGAGACTGATGGTCATTGTTGGAATTGCAGTGGTGTCTCCTCACCCAGTTCCAGCATGTTTGTTTATGGAGTTTAAGTAGAAAAAAGTAGGACAGAAAATCGTTACGTCAAGATATTGCTGCTAAAGGTAATTCTACCTCTAGTTCTCCTTTTAGTTTTTCCACACATGGCTTCTTCATTTTGGAATTATGTTTGTTTCCACCATGATGAATGGTGTCCTGAGAGAACGAAAACATAAACTAATATATTCATTTATCACCTAGCGACATACTACGTTACATAATACCCTCACTTTTGTGTAAACAACAACCACTTAGGATACTGGATTTGTATATCCGATCAACACAGGCCTATCGCAACTATGTTTTATAACGCCACAAACTAAAAAATAAAAAAAACTAGACAACACTGGAATAAATATTAAAATGCATCCAAATGAGATGTTTCTCCTAATTGCCTGCTACTACATAGCTAACTACTGGCAATGTTTAACTTTAACATACACGTGTGCCACCGACTTGGTGTTGTGCCCAAAAGTAACTGATAAAAAGTGATTGCAGATCACATCTCTAGCTGCTTTTTTCTGGATAGCTGCTTTTATCTGGATACAATTATTGACTATAATTTCCAATGTGTAAGCTATGTGTTTGTTTGCTATGTCAAATATCCTTGTTTAGTCTATATTTTGTTAGTCTAACAAGAAATGTATATATTTTTAAACAATCCTTTATTTATAGTATTTCACTTTACTATAATTCATCCATTCATTTTTAACAGTTCAAAATGTGGGACTATAACCCCAAAATGCACTTGTTTATACAGTGATCCCTTTTGATCAGGCAGTTACTTTTGGGCACAACTTTTCAAATACCTGTCAATATCTTAAAATAGGCAAAATACACGTATGCACCTAGTCTTCAAAATATCAGCCTACTATTGAGGTTATTGCACTCACTCAGACATCTCCACATTGTCAACAACTTCACTGGAGTACCGTAGGCCGCTAATTGCATGAAGCCCTGGTGCTTATCTGTGGAAAACACGACTCCTCTTCTAAACATCTCCTTGTCCATCTGCACAACATAATTAAAAAACTTGGCATTTTTTGGCGACACTTTAATTGGACTCACACAGTGTATGAACCCTTCTACACAGTCCTCCTCATCATAGTCCTTTATCTTTTTTGACGCAGTAGCCATTGTTGCAGGTATGCAACCATGCACATGTTTAACTGAAGTCCTTCAATTTCACCTGTAGCTGACGCTTCTTCTACTACAGCCATTAATGTTTCAAAACGAACACAACTACAAATAACCTGCACCAGCGACACCTACTGGAATCAAACCCGTAATACTTGGACCCCCCCAAGAGGATAAAATACCTGTCAGGAGGGGTTAAAACATGTATATCCTTCTTATTATAATATGTAATGATTACAGTTACAATATTAATATTGGAGTCTACATTAATGTCAATGCAATGAATAACACAAACACTGTTGTCTCTCTCACCATAGGGAAGAGTAGAGTGGTGTGTTCCAGAATGGTGAACTGGTTTTCATGGTAGTAGCTGCTGGTGTCTAATTCAGTTGTGGAGTTCATGGTGGACCTGCTATCATTATCAAACCAGTCAGTTAATGATTGTACACATGCCAGTGAGGAGAGGAAGCACATACTGGCACTTTCTATCTAGTGGTAATGATGCGTGGATGTCTTTGAGGTTCATGTTGCAGATGAATGTAACTGCCATGCTTTTGTGGATTAGGAAACCATGATGACCAATTTCAACCTGCAGAATATTATACCAGCACCACAATTATATGAGGAAAATGCTGTTAATTACATATTTTCATGTTTGCCTATGAAAATGCGGTGTCTGGGGTGTGTGTACTTACAGTGATGAGATAACCCTTAGAGCAAAGCTTAACATCTGAGTCTCCTTTGATACATGTGCTGCTATTTGTGGTGAATATGATATGGGAGAGAAGAGAAGAATTATAAGGCATGACAAGACTGGAGGACTCCATTCAGTTGACAGTAGTAGTAGTAGTAGTAATAATGGTATAGAAGGGGAAACTGATGATTGTCATGAACAACATGGACAATCTTGTCTCTCACCATAGGGAACATAGTTTAGTGCCAGTATTGGAGATGTAGCAAGTGGTGAGCCTGCTGGGGCATTGCAAGGTAGTAGCTGGTCCCCAGTGTGGACTGTTTGGTTACATGTAGAGAAAACAGACAGGTTTACTTACAGCATATACTTCATGTACAGAATGAATATATAGAGTTCATGTTACAGATGGCTGTTACATACAGTGTTGGAATGAGGCCATAGGTCCTGGGCTCCTTCTATTGGACTTGGTCACCCTCCAACTACAATTATGCCTCCATACACCACGATAGTATCACTGCTGTCATACTGACTACATCACTGTCCATTGGGTACTATACTGAATTTGTGAAGGCACTTGCACTGCTGAAGGATTTAACAGGTGAAAGATGTCTTGTCTTGTCTTTCTGGAGATCTCATTAGAAGTGCTTTCATGTTGGATGAGTGTATCCAATAAATTAATATGTGTATACAGTACATAATGTCAGGGCTGAAGCAGGCAGGGTGGACCCAAACGCACAACACTCAGGGATTCTTGGCAATGGGTTTTAATGACAGG
>JAODUK010000552.1:0-37160 GCA_027564635.1 Typhlichthys eigenmanni | reverse complement strand
ATATATATATATGCCTTTAAGTAAATTCTGTTGTGGAGTATGGGCGGTGGAGTATGTGAGTGTTTAGGGTCGGTGTAGCGGTGCATGGCTCTCTAACTCTTGATACAGTCTGGTTTTTATTGTTCCTCAGCAATTACAAGTTGTCCAAGCCCTGAGGCAGTCAAACAAAACAAATGATGCGCCCTCCACCAGACTTTATGTTATCACATAGCAGAGGTTTTGGTGTTCCGGTGGTTGTGTCTCCTCCAAACATTGCTTTGTGTCTTTTTATTAAAACTTTTATTGTTGCAAATTGTAGTTTGCGGAACCACTAGAGGTCAGTCACGAAGCAATACAAATAAGTATGTGGATTTCTTGGGGTCTCGAGGCCACTGGAGGAAAGGTTATGCAATATCCCAATATTAAATTGGTCATCGCCTTCGCCATCGCCAAATTGCAATAACATGTATTTAAGCTACCTTTAACCTTCTGTATTAACTGCTTATTGTTTCAGGTAGTGCAACATGCAGGTGACCACGATTTGACCTAGACTTTCTGAAATACAAACAGTGTGTGTGTGCGTGCGTGTGCGTGTGTAGATTGGTATTCTCTCCTTGCTCAGTGCTGTTCTTATTGTGGACTGGTGAACAACAGATGTTGGCAAGGTCAAGAGATGCCTGAAGATCCTTATCTTTGTCTTCCTACCCGTCACGCTCCTTGAGAATTGTATGTTGCACTCTCGCAGCGATCTTCACAGCACGCCCACTTGCCACTGCATCGCTTTCCCTCCTTCTGTGTATTGCCTTCATTCTGCCATGACCATGGATGGATTGAAGTCTTTTGCAAAGGCTTTTGTAGCCAATTCCAGCATTCTCTATTGTTACCTCCAGGCAAATCTGAAGAGTATATCACGCTGTATCTTATTTACATGGCTATTATATGTGGTTTTTATGTTGACCATTTTAAAACATGACAATGGAAAATAGGGCAAGTAAGTGTTAAAACATCTTCAGACACTATACAGTACAAAATGCCTATACAAATGCCCCTGATGCATACATTAACACTCCAAAACTGAATATAATATACAGTAAATAAGGCATTCATTTTTTATTTCCTGCCGATTCTCCTTACAAGCTCCTGCGTATGAGATTCTGTGGCTTCTGTTTTGATTTGGTCTTGTTTCCCATTACCAGATGTGCGTTGTGAATATCACACTGTTGGTAACTACATTTTGCTGAGGTATTTATAGAGTAGTGGCCCGCTAAACTAAACCTGAATGTCATGAGAACACCTGGCTGCCTTTCATAGAAGTTATTGTACTAGAAAGTAAATAAATGTGAATTATTATTATTATGATTATTATGATGATTATTATTATTATTATTATTATTATTATTAGATCATGGAAAATTAAGTAAAGACCTACTCTAAACCACCCAAAAAATAATAATACTGATGTTATATACACCATGACTTCACTCAGAGATCAGATTCCGGGCCAATGTTATGCTCAAAACCACACAGACCCTAGTAGCCCCTCTTTAAACCCCACACTAAAGCACTTGATACTTGAACACGACCCATGTACTGTACTTCCTCCACTACTACACCACAGAGCAGGAGCTTTACAGGCAGGGCAGTGTTGTGTGTGCTTTCAGTGTGCAATGCATATTGAAATTGATGTATTGTATTTAAAGAATGTTGCTGTTATGATATTGAGCACATAGTCTTGGCAAAAGAACTCATAGAGCCAGCGAAACATAGTTGGACCCATACATTTACTACAACCAACTGGTACTAATGAGGAATCTGACCTGAGAATTGTATTTCAAAACAAACATGGGTTTCAGAATTCTTAAGTTCCTTTGGCTCTTTATTATGTACAACACTGTATGTTACATACATATGAGGTTTTATACCTGACGAGACCAGACTAGGACATACAGTAAGGGTTTATTCTCGGTACTGTCAACTGGGGTTATATGACCTATATGTTTTATTAATTTCTTAGAGTGTGATTAGAAATGTATGTTTTCTCTTTGTTCCACATCATGTCTCATGTGCACTGTCCAGATGTTTAATCTATAATGTGAAATGTTGCTTTTTAAACTGCTTTGACAGCACTGGAATTTGTGGAAAGGTGAATTGTGGTGCTCAGGTGTGTTACATACGACTCATCAAGAGGGTCAGGTTCATCGTCTGTGTGGTATGCTCTGAGGGTCAGTCGACTGAATCCTTGGTGATAATGTGGAACTTTGTAAACAGGTATCTCGTAATATAAATCTCTTTTGTCATTTTTGCTCAGCCGGCATGATTAAAATGGTCAATATGGGTAGAGCTATGAATTGCAAACTTAGATTTTCCCCACTGAGCAATGGATGCCAAATGTTGTATCTGGTGGCAGATGGCATGGGCTGGTAGATTAGAGTGGCATTGGTGCATAGCAGGAGACTGTGATGCTGTGAAGTTTCCGTCGCAGAGAATGGAGTTTGGACAACTTCTTCAAGGGAATTAGCATTAGTGCGCTGTGGGGGCGAGCGGGGGGTACACAGACATATCTATGTTACCGGCTCAGACATGGCTATGGTTGCTTAAACACCCTGGGGAATAGTAAATGTAGCACTTTTTCTTTAAAAAGAATCTAAACAGTCAGCGTATATACTCTATGCTTTTTATGACCCATTTCTCCCCCAGACAGGGTTGCCAGGATTTTATATTTATTAATTTATGTTACACGCACAGAGTGTATAAAACAGGATGAATTACCAAATGATCACTGACCAGAACTAGCCTACTTTGCATATATCTTTGAAAATCTTTGGGATAGTCTTTATTGCTACTATAAAGTATGATGATAGTATGTCTACAGTTCATTAATAACAACCACAGTCCAATAACTCCCCTGGTTGTATGATTTGTTCAACACATATGGGAGCTTGCTCTAACAACCACATTTATATCAGGACGATGAAAGGTAAGATCATTGCTCAAGGGTGTGAACATCAGTGCTTTTGGAATGCTTCACTAGTGTTAAATCACTTGGCAAATTTGCCCAGTTGTAATGCCCCCTGCTGACATGATACAAAAAAAATACATTCATTTTATATTTAAGAGAAATTTGTAGGAATATAATGGTGAACCCCCTGCGGCAAATCAAGAGGAAGCCAGTTTAACTGAGGTGAAACCATCATACACATATTTAGATGTGTCATCACTTGAAGCCACATCATTGACTATTACAATGCTGAAAAATATAATCTTAAAAGTATATATAGTCATTAGTATGCAAATTCTTATAAATGCACATATTTCAATAGAATCCAAACAAGTAGTCTAGGCCTACTATATAGGAATGTTACATAGCTGAATAGGGGATGATTTTGAAGATGTGTTGTACCAAAATTGTACAGGTGAGGGCGACAAGACAACCATATAAAATTGTGGCCTTAATATGTGATTATTTACGTTGCCAGTTGAGGGCAGCAGAACACAACGTTTGAAGCTGATTGCAAGGGTTTCGAGGTCAGTAGAGATTGAAGGTTCAAAACGGGAATCTGGGATCTACCATCATGCACTTTGCTATTCTCCTAAGCACGTCCAAAGCGTAGTTATGAATAAGGATGCATATACTTTAAACATATGCACGTAGTTTTATACAACATTAAGATTAAACTGACATCCAAACGATTATATCCAGGCAAATGCTAATTTCAGAACAGAAAACCCATTCCACCCGAAAAAACTATGTAGACAAATACACTGCACAAAATTATAAACGCAACACTTTTGTTTTTGCCCCCATTCATCATGAGCTGAACTCAAGGATCTAATACTTTCTCTATGTACACAAAAGGCAAATTTCTCTCAAAGAGTGTTCACAAATCTGTCTAAATCTGTGTTAGTGAGCACTTCTCCTTTGCCGAGATAATCCACCCACCTCACAGGCATGGCACATCAAGATGCAGATCAGACAGCATATTGCACAGGTGTGCCTTAGGCTGGCCACAATAAAAGGCCACTCGAAAATGTGTAGTTTCACTGCATTGGGGGGAGGGGCTAAAACCACTCAGCTACAATACAAACTGACTCAAAGGGTCTTACACATAGGTTAAACCGTGTGATACAACTGCAAGGTTTTGCAATAACTTCTCATTAGCTTCATTGTGAGAAATAAGCACATGTTGAGAGACTAATGCACACACACACAGAGAGTGAGAGAGAGAGAGAGAGAGAGAGAGAGAGAGAGAGAGAGAGAGAGAGAGAGAGAGAGAGAGAGAGAGAGAGAGAGAGATTGTGGAGACGAGAGCTGGAACAAATATACATTTTTCCAGGCACTGATGCCCTGGAGCACACACAATATGATAATAGCTCAGCTTTTCTCCACAGGTAACACCATCTCATGTCTCTCAGCTCATTCAGCTGTGAACACATTGGGAAACATTTCGGAAAGCCTTTTAAAGCGTAATTTCACTTACAATGTGGGGCAATACAACATTTGTAACCTCTTGCCACAATCGCACTACATTTTTGTACATGGTTTATTTAATGTTTTTGTAAATTAGGTGTCACAGAATAAATTCAACTTTTTTAATTTAATAGAATTTAAAATGTAATAGAAGAGAGAGAGAGAGAGAGAGAGAGAGAGAGAGAGAGAGAGAGAGAGAGAGAGAGAGAGAGAGAGAGAGACTATACAGTATGGCTGGCACTAAGGGAAGATGTGGGTGTGTTTGGGGTGGGGGGGGTCGTGGTGATACATTTGGGGGTTCATCGTAGCTTCATCTGAACACAGAAAAGCGAGACAGAAACTCGATTACTGGGAAATGAAACTCTCCCGACGGAGTGACAGCCGTGGTTGCGGTGGGGGAAGGGACTCCGAGATGATACCATCAAAGTCCTTCTTTATTTTGCTTGATGAGCAAGCGATGTCGCTTCCCCGGAGCCCCCAGAGGGCATACTGATGTCATCTGCCTGTCAGACACAATGATGGGAAGCCTCTGCTGCCAGGCATCAGCCCCCACAGCCCCCCGTGAATGGAGTTGGTTGGTGGATTCTTCATCAGGTCTACAAAGAAGCCGGTCAGGGCAGTGACAATGGACACAGGCAGCACATTTACATTCTGCTTACTCGTGACCTTATATGTGCTGTGATGTATCGTCTCCTGCTGGTTAACATGGCTCACCGCTTTCACTGAATCAATATATCGCTCGTCGTTGCCTCCATTTATGGGTAATGTAGGCTACTGTATGCTGTGTGCTGTAAGTAAATGCACAGCATTAGGATTTAGGCTGCGATGTTTGGCATCGCTCCGTGCTGCATGGGGTTGCAGTGCATGGGGGTTGTAGCCCCCGCTACATCCTGACTCCCCAGAGACACAGAGCTGGAAGACAGAAAGCAAACAAAAGTCTTTGTATTATTTTTGGAAGCGCGTGCAAATCACACCAGGCAAATATAGCCTATGTGTAGCCTATGTCTATAGGTCTTCCTATTTGTTTCAGTCAGATTTATAGGACTGGAGACAACATCATACCTCATTTGAGATCTACAATGGCTGCATTGCGTTCAAAGGGAGCC
Source organism: Typhlichthys eigenmanni (assembly GCA_027564635.1). Classification (NCBI taxonomy): domain Eukaryota; kingdom Metazoa; phylum Chordata; class Actinopteri; order Percopsiformes; family Amblyopsidae; genus Typhlichthys; species Typhlichthys eigenmanni. Next base: position 31,607 of record JAODUK010000552.1, on the reverse strand, counting down.
GTGGTTTGCCAACCCCCTCATGCATGGTGACAGGCCACAGATGCAGATTGTTAACTGACCGCTGTCCATTGAAGCGCATAGAAGAAGCCCGTGGATGCTTGTAAGAATAATTCAACCCCGCGCAAAATAAATCCCAGTATTTGTGTGGCTGCTCACGATATGAAATGAGATGCGGAGGGATTGCTAATTGACTTCCTGCATTCCACGTACTGTAGCTCACATCTCCATGGCAACACAGCCCGCCATTTCTTTCCACCGGCACTGAGGAGTATTTAAAGGCCCCCATTCACTGGCTCCTCTTTGCGGGTGACTAATACACGTACAACGACTTTTCAACTCAATTTTCTTTCCCAGCTATTAACTGCTGAACAATGGTAATGGGGTAATAATACTGTCTCATCAGGCAACACACAGTACTTACACATACTCGGGAACAGCGGATATAATAAAGCATACGCAAGAAGATGAAAAGGCAAGATTGCGGGGGAGCGTGGTAAGCATGCACAGAGAGAGGAGAGGAAGGGAGGCATTCTGGCCAGACACTCGCATGGCCTTGTCTGTTCTCTGTCAGGATGACATCAGCCAGGCCTGAATCAGCGGCGCTGGGCTTCCTGCGCGGTGCCTAGCTGCTACACCCCCCCCCCCCCCCCCACCACCCCCGCCCCTCCCCTCACTAATGCGATGATGACCCCTACAGATCATCTGTCCACAGTGCCCGGGTAACAAGATCCAGGATGTCTTCCCTACATAGCCGGAGAACAGCAGAGACACTAGCGGGAACACGGTGTGATTATAGCGGACATGCTGCAGCAGTCATGGGCCTTGAACCTCAGATTTGCTTATGTTTTATTAAAGCACATTTATTTCAGAGTAACACATATCTCCTTTGCACACTTTCAATGTACAGAACCTACTGTCCAGAACAAGAGCTCATTGTGAGGCATGCAACAGATGGAAGACTCTCTAATTGGAGTAATTATTTAGCAATCTACTGAAAATGTCACTCGTCACACTGTAAATGTCATGTTATTGATCATACTGTAGGGTCTTCTGTTTGCCGAATATCTTTCTTTTTCTTCTATTTTTTTGTAGCCTATAGCCTGCATTACTGAAATAACTTACTGTTTACTTTCTCCACTACAACTCAAATGCACACTTTTACATACTAAAGAACATACTAAATAAATACTACTACTAAATGGCTTCTTCTCCTTTTTAATCAGCCCAATGGGCTCAGGTCTTGGATACCAGAACTGCTGTTATTGATTAGTAGACAGAATCCCTTCAGTTAATAACGATCTGTACCTCTTCCCCCATGGGCTATGTTTGTCCTAGCATGCATGTAGTCACCCCTAAAATGGTTCCCAAAGACATTTCATTGAAACAGACAAAAGAACATCCCTTTTTATCCCGTGGGCCCAATTCCATTACAGCTTTATGAACATCTCCTGGGAGTAGAAGGTCTGCAGTACATTCAAAGAAAGAAAGAACCACCTCCAAATGCATTGCTTAGTCCACTCTTTATACAGCATGTTTAGTGAACAGTGCTTCTTCCCTGGCTGGTGAGAATACAGTATGATAGACTTGTAAAACCAGCACTGCATTGTATTTTTCCTATTACAATTCTGACTGTGTTGTTAGAATTGTTAGAATAGACACACTGTACAAATGTAAAGTTTTGTTCGTATACACGGAAAACAGTATAAAAAAGTCTGTCTGCCGCTGAATGTCGCGCGAGCAGAAGAGCAATTATTTGCATGATCACACATTCATTGTGTTGCATCCATGCACTGTTAAATGTAATTATGGTATGGTAAATTTCAGCACAGGGCATCCCCTCTTATGTAGATCGAATATTGTCCCCGTTTATGCACTCTGCTGTTTTCTCATGCTACCTCATATTTGAAACATAGATCTAATCCAGCATTGCTTGGATCATTGCACTGCTCGTGGTGTCTAATGTGTGTGTGTAACATCATTCTGAAAGGCACTCAAGATGGCCCTTGCGCATTTTATAGCCATGGATGCTTTTACATTATGATTAATCCCCTGTCTGTAGATTTTTATCTCATCTGTAAATATTCTAGGTTTCTCTTGATACGGCACCTCACTTCAATGGTTACATTTATTTTGTCGTTCGTCTCAGCGGTCATGCACAGTCGGCACTGTGTGTCTCTCACGCACACACACACACACACACACACGCACGCGCACACGCACGCACGCACACACACACACACACACACACATGCACTTCACTGAATCAGTGGTTTGGTAAAGAGCTGCATATCCCCTCTTCCTGTTTTAAAAATGGATGGTTAACAGTCTTTTGGCATCCGTCAGATTTTACCGCTGCAATACTGGGATTGCTATGGAAACAGCTTTCGTCCTATATAGCTGCGTGCACGCAGGCACCCTGGAATCTCCGAGTTTATCGGGTGAGGGCTTACTCCTTGTTTAACTCATTAGATGATTTCACCAAGGCAGATGATGGAGCTCCATCTCGTAGCAGGTTTGGTCTCTGGGGAGGGAGCGCGCCTACGCGCACTGCAACCTGCCGGTGGAAAACGCCCTCCGCCAGTCTGCTGCAAAACTTAATTACCATTTGAGAACGGTAGTTGCGCTAGAGGCACCGGCAGTATTGCTGGGAGGGGCAACAGCGTAGCTGCAGATGTTTTTCCCCCATTCTCCTGGTGGAAGGTGAAAAAGGCTCTCTCCTCTTCATTGTTGCATGTGAGTTGGAGAGAACTGAACGATGGAGGTCTTTCTGTGGCTCAAGTGGTAAAACCCTTGAACACGATGAATCACACTGCCCCTAGGGTTATTACTGTATGCTGTGTGAACAACACTGCTCAGTGAAAATGGCCAACATGATTTTCCTCAATACAGCCTAGAGCATTTAAGAAAAATGCAGAAATGAGCCTTTACATTCCCCAGTTGGAGGACCCTTACGTGCCATACAGAACGTTATTAGTTATTATTATTATATTATTAGTCTAATAAAATATTTTTGTAAGTATCGTGTACACAAAAAGCGATGGTAATAGTGATATACAATACGAACTATAGTGGTGTACATCTGTTAACACTATGATTTATACTACTACATATATCTGGTTTAGTTTATTTATTTATTATTGCTTATAACTATATATATATATGTATATATATATATATAGTTAAAAACTAATAAATCTGCATTTGATAAAAATCAAGCCTTTTTCTAGCCTTTGCTTTGTACTCTAAAAGGTATTTGGTTTAGCTAGGGCTTTTTGGAATTAATGTATACATTGTATTCTGTATTTGATTACAACCTAGTCTTTTTCTGGTCTGGTAAAACCAGACCCAACATTCACTTTGTGAATAAGGTCTGGACATTCTCCATTAGGGCTTGTTTGCAGTTGATGCCTCCTACTGGGCGTAGCCCTCTATCCTGGTGTAACCAGTCCATATTCACTTTGTGAATAGGTCTGGCCACGCTCCATTGGGATGTGTTCACAGTCGTTTCCTCCTACTGGTTCATTTTGAAACTATTGAACAGCGTTTAACCAATCTGAAATGGTTTGTATCACTTTACAGCTCTACCACCATTTTTAAACAAATGCTTCAACATCATTGCATTTAGCCACCAACAGTGGTTGCTGAATGAGCCACCATCCATGGTGGCTCTGCGAATGCTAAAGTGATCAGGCTATAATCTCTCAGTGAAAAGTAGGGTGGAGCCAGCCTAGCCCTTTCAGGATCAGATCAATGTATTGAACAATCAGGCACCCACACATTGTCTCAAAATATTGTCTTTAAATGCTATAAGTAAAACAGTTGTATGAAAAGTATACTATACTGTATTGTTCAATGCTAAGAAGAGAACCAATGTTGAATAGCTGAAAATGAACCCACATACAGATGAGCAAATATAGTATACATGCAATTTACTGCAAAAAAAAGGCCAATGGGAGAAAATAACTCTAATAATGTCAACTTTATTTAGGTGACATGATAGTGAAAATGAAAAGTACAGATGAGAATGAAAAACAGAAGAGGAACATGTGCAAACTCATTTGAAACAACTTTGTGTGTCTGTGCCTGCATACAATATGCCATATGTGTTCTGTTTTTGTTTATTATGTGCGTGTGCGTGTGTGTGTGTGTTTGTAAGCAATCAGAATGGCAGCTTTCTCTTATCTGTGAAGGATTCTTTCATGTTTATAGACCAGTTGTGGGTAAACAGTATGCAGCTCAGAGAAAACCGATTTGCATTATATTTGTTTTCTCTAGATTGACTTTACACTTGACAAGCAGGAGTTTAATCCATCCCAACAAGTTATTGTGGGAATGAGAACATTTTTTAAGCTTGTTTATGAACACATTTTGTTTTGCCCTATATTCATATTTTTCAAACACTGTGAATCCATTTGTGTAGGGTCGTTGTCTGATGTACTGTAACTTATCAAACACCACAAACATTTACTAATGTATTCCATGGTGATGTTCATAAATATTTCTTTTAAGAGCTCCTGTGATGCATGCCAAAATCGTTTGGCCCCTATTATTATTATTTTACATTGATCTTTTCTTGTAGGCTAATGCCTTTCCCCTTAAGTGTAGTATCTATAAAGTCACAGTGCTTGTGTCGCAGAAAAAGCTGTTTCCCAAGAAGCTACAGACTAAATGAGATGTTGGGGGAGGGAGAAGCTTTCTAGAGAGCAGCTAGTGATCCACATGAGTGAGCCCAGCCTGGTTTACAAGGTCGAGCGCTGTTCCTTTCACTGTGATGAATACCAGCTAACATGTTTGCGGGTTGCCTGTATAATTAGCATACAAAAACAAGCCAAAACATATTAGATAATATAACCAACAATTTCCTGCTAATAAAAAAGACTTCACTTGGTTAAGTGTAGCTGATTTTACCAACAGAAGTGGCAGTGCAGAGCACACAGTAGCACATGTTTTGCGAAAATGTGCATCTTAAACATGACTTAATGGCAATGGGATGCAAATAACAAAATATCTTAATCTGTCATACATGTATGAACATATCCTTACCAAAACAGGAGATTATAAAACGTGTTATTCTATATACTTCCACATTAGAGGTATAGTAAGCGATTGTTAACAGATACGCTTTTAGAGCAGAGCTTCTGAGGTAACATGGCATTGAAGGGAAAAGGTGTTTTTTGTTTTCACTTAAGTTCGAATTTAGCAAGCGTTCTCGACAATGACATACTACAAATATACTACCAGTTGCAGTTATATACGGATAAACACAATCTTCCAATCACACAACACATACATGTAAACACTTGCATTCCAAATGGGTTTCAAACTCAGCTTAGGATAAATAAAACGCCGTGCAACATTGTTTTGTGGCAACACAATCCATCTTCATTTTTGATGAAAGCCAAAGGGCTGACTGCTATAGAGCAGCAAGCAACTAGCAGCCTGCATATTTACTTCCAGCTCATTTATTCTCATTATGCGGCCCTGCAGACGTCAATGAGGGGATTTCTGCCCCACAGTGATATCCTAAGGCAGAGAGAGAGAGAGAGAGAGAGAGAGAGAGAGAGAGAGAGAGAGAGAGAGAGAGAGAGAGAGAGACGGGGAAACACATCAGTTGATCAGTTGAACAAGACGGAAGCGGGGAGATTGAGGGGGGCACTCATTCACGCTATATGCCCATGAACTTTGACACCTTTGACAGAGGTACCCTCTGTTTCCCCAACCCCACAACAGCTCATTCTTTGCCCCTGGTCCAACTTTAACATTCCCAGTCACATAATGAGGTGATGCCCTGTCTGGCAAGTGGGGGTATGATTGCTTCATACATGTATCTATAGATCTACAGTTTCTACTGTCCAATTAAAATGCAGGCACAGCACCACATCCGACATGTGGGCCAATGTGGGGTGGAGGAGCTGTCAGTTCCAAGGCAAAGGTAACGGCGGAAAAATAACTGGCACCAATGCATCAGTTGAATCTACAACTGCAGATTTTATTAAAGTGTACAATGTCTGTTACACTACTAAAATCTGAAGTCAGTAGATATACATGTCCAGTATTATACTCTGTATTATGTTACAACCTTCCTGAATAAGCTGGGCTCATAAACAATACGTTAACAATAAATTATCAACAGTTTAATGAGACATGAGGAATTAATGAGGTAAACTTGGGTCTTTGCAGCCAAGAGTCAGCAAGCATAAAGGATTCGTCACAAGGTATTATTGTAGATAAAGAACATTCTCAGAAACTAGAAACAATTGATTCTTACAGCACAAAAAATTAAAATGCAGGGTTAGTGTATAGATCATTAGCACAAGATCATAATTGAGCGTCTAGTATGTAACATGACCATTGGTGTGCTGAGGTCTGCTATGTGCATTAGGGCTGTTAATATACAGCAGGCAAATGTAATGGTGAGGAAGTTGAGGTTCAAAACCCAAGCAGATGCTCTTGGAAAACCGAGAAATCTCATTTGATCTGATAAAGCACTCAGTGTGAGAGGCAGGGCCTGACCAAACAAGATCCTGTTTCACTTTTTGCCCATTCATGGCCATTATGTAATTCAGTCAGTGGGACAATAATACTCTTAATCACATTATTCAGATTCTAGTCAATCTGTTGGCTTCTTTGTGGAAATGATGTGGTCTTGGATATCTAAGGTTATATGATGAGTTGGGGATCACACCTTTGAAAGGCATACTGAATGATCAATGGGTTTATTTGATCAAAGAACACAACAAGAAGAAGGAAAATTAAGAAGTAAAAACAAAATCACTAACATCAAGAAGCATTGAACACAACACAAGTGACAGCATCTCCTGGAATAGACGCCCATTTATTGGCTTGAGGTTAGGAACTAATTTGATTGGTACCTGACCTCATGTGTGCAGCTAGCTAGGGCTCTAACGATTTGGCTGCTGTCAGAGGTGCTGAAATCACACATTCCCGTTGAGACTATAGTTCCTATTACAGTGAGTGGGTCCACATTGCGATAAAAAGGGAAAACATTTATACATTTAATGAATTGCCTTTATATACTATAAGGGTTAACACTTAATAATAATTAGCCGTTTTCTATGTTAATTACATGATTTCCTTTCCATTGCCTATATGTGCAAAAAAAAAAAAAAAAACGATTTAAAATGTATGGATGAAAACTAATATAAAAGATAAATTATTTAATCCTATCCCGTATTCAAATAGCATCCTTGCTAAGAGTTTTGTTGCCACCCCCATCCGCCCCTGCAAAAACCTGCCCATTCTGTGCTCAGAATAATGTTGCTGTCATTGAGGGCGTTTTAACCCGGTCACAACGTTGAGAAGTTGTGCACGGTTTTTCTTTTCGTTGCCATGGGTTTCTAAAAGCTATTGACTGCGACAGGGTCCCTTTGCTCTGAACGTCTTTGTGGAGGAAGCAGCCCTGTTACTTTTACTGGGGGCAGCGACTGGATCCAGGAGGAAAGCATTCCTGCTTCATCCCACCAATTGCCTACGGAGCGATAAGCTCTCTTCTGCTCTTCCAGTGGGTCGAATATTCAACTTTTGCGACGGTTTTCCACGATATGAATTGCACGTAACGGTACGTTTACACATTTGTTTTCGCATATTTTACAAAACCATGCTAAATCTATCGTGATGCAAATATTGATCTTAGTTCTTAAAATGTGATGACGATGATGATAAATGCACTTGTTTCAAGTTGACACTGCATGCGTGACGGGTGAAGTGACTATGAATGAACTGTTGAACGTGGTCTTCTGTTCTTGGTGCCTTGTAGGCTATGAGTCAACAGTTATTTGATGAAAAGTAGAAGAAGGCTATCGGTGGGTACGGATGTGGCTGTGTCAATATCAATGTATAATCCGGGCATTGATTCACTAGGTTGCAATATTTCTATGGTTGGAAAAAAAATCCATCTGTAGCCTGTATTCTGGTCTAAGTGGCTCTCAGTCGGCGACTGCTTTTGATTTCGCATTCATTTAATATGATAGGCTATATTTACATTAAATCTGCAGTTCAATCTTGACTGTTACATTTATATGCTCCATTGGTGGTTTATTTAGTAGCATTCGCGGTGTGTGGGTTAGACAGGGATGAACGCATCCACACCACACGACAGACAAATCTAGTCTACTGTCGAGTAGGCTAACATGGGTTCTAATCCTAAAGGCAAATAATAGGCCTGCAGTAGTATAACATTGGGCTGCTGGTCTACAATTTCAAACAGTGCTTCACTCTTGCTTTCCTCCCCCTTTACTCCAGAGGAATAACCAGGACTGATTTGGAATACTTTGATCCAGGGTGAAATGCTCCAGAGAATTACAGATTACCTGTAGCATTTCCATTCAAGTGCTTTCATGTACAGTATGTGCTCTTGCTGCTGCTGAGTCCCTGTTGTCAAGATTGCAACATTGCAATGTTGATGATGCATAGTTTTTCTTCAGTTCTCCTAGGCCTACATTTTAAGACCAGTTCCAGTTTAGTGCATTGATCATCCACCAACTGTAACTGATGACACACATTACAATAGAAATAAAATGTAATTTCAAATTCAATCAACTACTGTATACAGTGGTCAGCACAGCATATATCCTATACTTGGTATTGAAATATTTAGCAATTGCACACAGAAAGTTTACATGCATGTCACATTCTGACAAACATTACTGTAATCTTTCCTGTGTGAATACAGTAATTTGTATGCAAATGTATCTGTAACGTACTATCAATTATACTGTACAGTGCACCGTTTCTATAAATGCTGCTGATTCTTTTTTTGAAATGCGTGGTGGTCTCTAGACAGAATGCCTTTGAGGGAATTCCAGGAAACATTAACATGTTTCAGTTTTTCTTTTTTTTTATTCATTTTGGTGGTAATTTTCTTAATTTTGGGCTTGCATATTTTTCTCTGAACGTGTTTCGTATAATATTACCATAACTTCTGAAAGGGGGGCATTTCCCTGGATATCCGTAGGCTAAGCATCCTTAAGCAATATTCCTAACCTAGTCTGCTCCACTTCAAATTGAAATCACTGTAAGCGAAAACTAATAAATAATCAGCACCTTTCTGAATGTTGAACCAATCACATGTCAAGGGAACACCACACCAGGTCAGGTGGCCACTTAAGACTAATTACCAGGCCAAATATAAGACTCTCTAATGGCACTTGTTATAACACGGGGTCCTGAGCCTCTCTGTATTCAGGGCAGTATTGCATTGTGTCCAGAAGTAGGTCGAATGCTTCTCACCAAACAATTTGAGCAAGGGCCAGTATTGGGACAAGCACAGTGTCCACCATCTCCAAGCAGGTTAATGTCGGCCAGCTTCTCACCACTTAATATGCAGCAGCCGCCTGACACATTTCATGGCTCTCGTCCTTTTCTTTTAATGACTTAGATTGCAAAATGCAAGAAACAGGGGAGCCTTTGTACACACGAGCGAGCACATTCATCATAACTTAGTGTGTGGCACCCACAGCCTAGTTAACTGTGAATGGTTATACTCTCTCATTCTACGTCAACATACGACGATGTACGACAGCTCTGCCTGCTCAGATATAATGTCACGTGTCAGCAAGACACAGCCCATGCACACAATGAAATCCAGTCAATCACACAGACATTAAATTAGGAACACCTGTGCCTTTAGCTTTTCAAATCTACTTTGTGCTTTTCATATTCGTACTGATACCTGCCAAAGCAGGGGCGCGGTGCCTTTGAAGATGTGGGAGAGAGCAATTTCAGCATTGTCTGTGCACACAGCTGTGGGTGTGTATTCTGTCAGATGTATATCTCCTTACGTGTGTGTGTGTGTGTGAGCGCATGCGTGTGTGTGCGTGCTCATGCGTGTGTGTGTGTGTGATATCCTGCACAGGAGTGAGATTGGGGTGAGCTAAACAGCAAAGGAGAGAGACAGTGAACCCATTCTTTGTGGCCCTATTTACACCTGACTTCTCAGTTTCAGCCCATGTAAAGCAGTATCAAGATTCAGTCTGGATTGAGCTCCCAGCTACAGTTCTAGATACTGGAGATGGAGTCACGCACTGGTATAACTGGGAGTATTAGAGTCGTAAACTAGGCTATATCCATAGTCTTTATTCAAACAGAATACACTTTTGCTTGTGTTTTTATCTTGGAAACAAGAGGGTGACCAAACAATACTACAATATCAAAATGAAGAGACCTACAGTATGATCTAGTGGGCAGATAGATGATGTTTGGCTACATACAGTACTGTAGTGCTCCTTGAACCCATTTTTGTCAAACATCACTTCCTAAAACGGAGGAGAATTTCAGAGAATATCTACTCTTCTCGTACCCTAGATATCCGATATCAGTGCATGGTGAAAAAATAATCCTGTGTTTCTATAGAGCCCTAGCTTTGCACTGTTAATGGGAACACAAACAAATTGGTCTTAGCTGTATATACTTTTTGAGTCTTATATCCATGGCAATGTGTTTCCAATGTGTGGGGTGGAGCTTCTGAGTGAGCACCCTATGGCATTACAGGAAGATGTGTCTTTATTTTGATAGAGTTAATTGATCAACAAGCTTTCTCCAGAATGACTGACCAAACAGACTGACCAAAGATGAAGCATTTGTTTCCTGTTGGTTTCCTGTTTCATTTTTAGTCCAACATAGCTTTGGTTACTGTATGACGGTGATGTTTTCAATACCTTTCTGACCAAATATGCTCAGTGAGGAACTGTGTCTACAGATATCAGACAACAAAAGCAAAACCAAAGGCTCATTTCCTGTTTATGAAGCTCTGTTATCATCCTTCTGAATAAAGTAGGCTCTCAGGCAGTGATGCACAAGAGAAACACACTTTTGTGATGAGCCCGGGCCATAGCTGAGTAAACAGTTACACTAATCCACAGCTTCAGATTGTAAACAACATAAACTCTAATTATGTCAAACATGGCGCTGATACCCAGTGTTGACACAATAGACTGTGTCTCACTGTGTGGCTGACACTGGCAGGAGAGGAGCATAGCACGTATATGGCTCTAATTGAGGTTCAGCTCAGGCTCCAGAGCTACAAGCAATTACGGTGACGACCGCCATTTCGCTGTGCCGCGGGGCGAGTCGAGAGTGGCTGTGGCGTCATACCTGAGTCCTCCTCTTTCATGTTTCGCTCGGTGACAGGCAGCCCAGCCCGGTATGTTCTGGAAATGTGTTTGCTTATGAAATATTCATTTATCGCCACAATCTCAGACTGCCTGGGCATGGCAATGTGCATGTTTACTGGCTCCTTTTGCGGTAACTTTGATCAGCTATGGAGATTGCCCTCCGTGTAGCCTTGGATACGGAGATGAGGAAGAGGAGGGGGGGATTAAAATATAAGCGGCACTGATCATCACAATCTAACTTTCATTTCTTATTAAACAGGCCACTGCATCATTGGCAGCCACTGGGCTGGCATGATCAATGGCTGCACTCGCGCTGCACGGACAATTAATCTGCAAAGTTGAGGCTGAAGGACAATCCTGCAATGGGGTCAATGTTATCTCACGCATTCAGGGGTGCCTCCCCCGCCCCCCCTCCCCCCCGAGGAGGGAGGGGGTGGGAGTCAGTCGCCAGTCCAATCCTGGCGAGGGTTCCTCCTTGGATATACCTATTCTTCCTTCTCTTCATGGCTCCCACATGCCCGGGAGGATGTTATTGAAGGGACCCTATGTGTTCTCAGCGCTTAGACATTTTGCCAGAGATGTTTTGCCAGAGACAATGTTGCGTGCTGCCAACAGAGCGGCGTCTATAAGCGCTTCATATCCCAGTGTTTACAAGGCATCGTTGAGAGGAAAAGGGAATTTTTTTGCTCATTGCTATGTTGCTATGCTATGCTTTATTACACATCATTCATGTTTTTTTTCCTCTGCTGCAGGCTGTTAGTGAATTGGTTTTACAAGGCTGTGTTGCTTTGTGCGAGATATTCAATAAAACTGTGCTATGCAGTCCTGTGCCTGCATTAGTATTGCTTTAATCTTCTTGAATTATAGTCAAATTAAAACCCATAAACCATAAAAAAACAATAAGAGGATGTTGAGTGGCATAATGAACAAAGATCTTATTTATATGATCTTATTTATGGTAACTCTGATGGCCTGTTGAGATTTATAGGCGACATGTCTTTGTTGCGTCAAAGTGCGACTATCTACTCGTAATTGTGATATATTGGTTCACCCCAGAATTCACCCCAGAGCAGCATAAGCAGACCCCTCTAAGGTACAACCAATGTGACAGCACTGCCTCAAAGAGGGAAAAGTTATAGCTCCGAATCAGAGTTGAGGAAAATAGGGATTATTTCCATTTCAATTGCAGTCTCCAGTAACTCATGCATATAGATAGGTAGAATGAACAAAGGCCATAGATATAAAAGTGACATATGTAAAGAATAGATAGAGCCGTGGACCACAGTATCCTTGGCTTTTGTCCCTATGAAGGTTATTGTGGATGGTTTCATGGGTAGGGTTCCAAGGGGACCCAAGGGACATGTCTGTGAAGGACACCAAATATCAGTGAGTGAACACGTGTGACCGGTAGGGATACACAGGACAAGCGGAGCGGAACTGACACACGCTTTGTTATTTTTTGTCACTTGGCGTAATGAGGGAGTCATTTAATAAGCGTGGATTTACAACACACAAAATGTTAACTCTGGAAACCAAGTTCTGGTAATAGTGTAACAGTGACACAATGCAGTGTTGTACATTTTCATAGTCCAAAATGTGTCTTGCTTTAGTGGTTCTAGTGTGCTGGTGCCCGTATGTGTTTTACTAGGCCTGTCATTACTCATATGGCTAATGCCATGACATTTTTGAAATGTAGCCTAATGACTGCTTTTGTTGAAACTAATTCAAACCACTAAATTAAGTCACCAGAGCGATTTGCAACTGATGCAGCTGTTGAATCAAAGCAAATACATGCTCCGTATTTGTATCGCTAATCGAAAAACATCATCCTTCACAAACCATGCACACATACAACCCAATCTCAGCTCATAATAATAATTGAATGCAGCATATCGTCTGCAGTGGCTTTAAGATACAGTATAACTGCCCATGATATCCTACTCTAGCATTGTGAGCCAGAGGAGCAGTGAAGGTATCCGCAGACCTCAGAGCTAAAGCTCCTAATGGCATTCTCTCGTCCATTACAGGGAAGCCATTGATTTATGACGGCACATAGAGCAATTAGGAACACTATTATCAGCAATAATTCCTGTAGAGACACAAGTAGGTTCATATAGGAAGTGCTGTAATATTGCATGAACTTATCTGAAAATATTTGCAGTAGCCTAGTGTCTAATCTCTCCCTTTTTATTTTGAGGAGATGATGTATTTTTAAAACAGCGGTGGTAGACTCTGTGCTAGTCTTTGAGTAATACATCAGTGTCTGTAGCAGTCTGTCTTTAAGGACAGCGCTGCTGTCTTTCCTGGCCATCCCGTGGGACCTCATTACACTGTTGGGGTTCATCTTGGTGCTGTAAATGCCCAGCCAGTGCAGCCCATATACAGTATGTTGATTGGGTGCGAGCCATGCTCTATCGTCTGCTCTGCATAGTAAGAGCCTGTGTACATTCAGTGGAACACAGCAGTGTCCTCTTAATGGTGGATTAGAGTGAAAATAAAGCTGAGAATCATGACATGAAGGAGACCACTTTATGTAGTTATGATAAGGGAGCTATCTCTAACATGATCATCTTTTTTTGTTTTGATGTTAACGTGACTGTGTGTGTATTGTAATTTAATGTGATTGTCATTGTTAGAAGGCGCTAAAAATGTAATTCCTTGAGGTTTCGCATGTCGTACCTGCTACATGTTTTGTCTGTCATGCTCCATCAAAAATGAAAGGGAATGTAACAGCAATCATGCAATTGTTTCGAAAAGGTTACTCCAATTTTTTACAGTACTTGCTATTCATAATGTATTGTTCCCAGGATACTTTTTGGAGAATTAATGATTGAAATGTTTCTTCTGCATCTACATATTTATGAACAGAGCCAAAAGTGCAGCATGCTGGTTTCTCAATGTTCTTGCCCCTAGATAGAACAAATGGTGAGTAAAAAAAAAACTGCCAAGCTGGTAGGAATCCAGAAAAATGTACTAGCTTGGTGGAATTGTATTGGCTTTCGTACTAATGTGACCCAAAGACCACCAGTAAAGCAGAGACATTTTGACATCATTAGGCATTTTTCAATGCTAATTTTTGGACAGAAACAAAAACTCTGACCACAAAAAGTATTGGATATGCCCTTACCTCCTAACCTATTCTGCGGTTTACAAAGGAATAGTAATAGGTATCATGGGACATGCTTTAGGAGTGAGGCTAGTCTTTCGGTCTTAACTAAAAGAATAACTAAATTACCAAACTGTTTCAGTCACAATTATTTTATAGAAGAACATGGTGTGTAGTGTTTAATTGCATTAGCTAAACAATGTAATGTAGATTTCCCTGAACATTACACTGATTTGACTCAGAGTCTGGAGTAATATGTGGCTAATGTAGAATATTGTGCTCATTATGGATCTCTTCCCCCCATTTTCATCTGCTGTCTGTAATTGTTTGCTTTTCTGAGAAGTTAGTACACAGTTTTAGCCAACACATTGTGAGACGCTGCATCTGTCACATATTTGTTAAAGCTTACATTCTGGAAGTAGCCTAACTGAAATGTTTACAGTAGATGTATCTATGCCCCCACGACGGGGTGTAAGATGCAGCCAAATTACCATAAAACCTGTTCCCCATTTATGATTCATAGAAAACACCTACAACCTCTACAACACGCCGCACAAGTTAAAAACATAATTCTTTATATTATGAAATTAAGTCTCAGTCATGCGTTATAAAGTCTTATTAATACATCTGTGGGTATATCTATTTGATCTGAATTTTGTATTACAGAACACCTGCAACCTTTAATTTCGTGGAATCCCGTGGGCGGGGATGTTGATGTACATGACACATACAGTAGTCCTATAATAATAACATTGTATTGGTCTTGAAGGAACAGGATTCGTAAGTGACATGCAATGTGAAAGACAAACATCAACACCGTCTTTCAATTGAATTGTATTGTATATGTGTGACTTTAATTTTCATTTGACTGGGATACCACTCTTGCTCATAATGCCTTAAAGAAAACCCTCTTGTAACATATCTGTACATGAACATTTTTACACCATACCATGCGGCGAAAATGCCTGAGGCAGGGACTTTGCGAAACAAAACAGATCAATGGAGGTGATCTCAAGTAAATCCCACTTTGATATCATTGGCTTGAGGCCTAGAACTACATTGTCTTCACAGCGAGACAACTTGTGTTGGATTGGATGGATGATGTGCACTCTTCTGTTTTCCCTGACCCTGCCAGCTTCCTGTGGTATCTCTCAAGGCAGGGACAGACTGTATTTTCCTTTTTTCATTTATTTTCCTGTGTGTGGCAGGAATGCCTTCTGGGTATAACTCACCTTCAATTGCACAGCCTATTAGGTTACTGTACGCCTATGGCTGTTTGTTGTTGTAAATGACAGTTACCATTAAATTGGCTTTTCACAGTGGAAATTTCTACAAATGAATTACAAGATCCAGTAAGGCAGGAGATACAGAGTAGTTGTTGGAGCTTTGCAGACAATGTGGCCTTTTGTGCAACGGCATTCAGTTTCCAAATAGTATACCACAATACAAGTTAAGGACATGCTTTTGTTTTTCAATATCATGATACAGTACTTATGCTTTCCCTAAGATTTCAAGGATAATATGTTACTGGTGTATATAATATTTATTTTTCTTCAGAAATTAATTAATATATAACATATTTAATTATTTCAAACTAAGGCTGTTAAGTGTGATTATTTAGTTTAAGTGATCCAAATAAGACAACATTGTAGTTTTTTGTTTTTAACTATATGTATATATGTATATATAAATACTATAATGATATAGTATTTGTTTTAGTGTTATCACAGTGTTGTCACACTGACAGAGTGTGGATAAACAATGCACCATTTAGGATTTCGAGCTCTGCAGGGGTCACTGCAATATGGGAGGCCATATTTCTCATGTGATGACAGGTTGACACATGATGTGCTTCGTTTTTGTCTCAGAAAGCAAATAATTGACAACCCAAGCTCTGAGATCTGACATCAATGTGACATCATATGAATTAGCATTTTCATTTTTGTCACTTTCTCTAAAAAGTCAGCCTTCGGCTTTAAAAGCATTTTACACCTCAGTAGTCCCACTTAAGACCAAAGACTACAGCTGAGACCCAGTTTACACTTGACGTGATGGGGCAGACTGCACGTGTAAACAGGAACCTGTATCCAGGGCCAACAGATCCTCTCTCAGATCTATGCCTTAATCCCATGCACACTAGATGCCTGTGTCTTCTATGTGAACTGCCCTGCATGGGGCCCCATGTCTCTACATCTGGCTATGCTCACCTGCTGTTAAAACGCTTGCGTCCTGTTCTATAGAAATCCCCGGTTCCCCATTAAAAGCAGCAGCCATAAGTTACAGGTGGTCTTGCATTTTAATGCAGGGACACCATTGGCTAATCTAGCGAGAGTTTATGGTGGGTTACATGCAGGTCCCCCTCCTGTTGCTCCGTGGCTAATGCCATTTCTAGCGCACAGAGGCCTCCTCAATACTCAAGGCACTCTCCGTTCTTTACCACCTGGGGTGTGATGGGGCTGGGGTCACAAGTGTGCCAGGAACACTCATGTTAACCCTGTATATTATCCCATCACTTTATGTCACTACGAAAGGCCATGCCCTGGCCAAGTCTCTCCATTTATAACAGAACTCACTGCATTCTTTCCAGTGAAGCCAGGGTTCACTGGCTCTTAAAGGGCTTCCCATTCAGATTTAACTAAACAGTGGTCTGTACTCTACTCATCCCATGTATGTACACAGCCTTCATGATTCATTGAAAACAACTGTCAAAAACATGTTTCAACGTGGTTGTGAATTCAAACAAAATCGAAACACACTAAGGGCGAAAGATTTGCCAGATGTTCACTACATATGTGTTAGACAAATAAGTGAAGCAACAAATTAGGCTACATCCTGTAGCCAAAAGTATGAATATCAGCTATCAATATTACATATATTATAACATGTAATGTAACTTATTCATAGAACTGATAGACAAATGACAATCCCACATACAGTAATTAGCCTAGTCCTCGTATTCTTACATCTTAGATAGGAAGAGAATGAGCAAATTGACTCCCACTTGGCATGAGCATGGAACACCCACAAACACAGAGCGTCTGAATGGCATTGAAGCAGCTGGAAGAGAATAAGTGCAGCCAGTTCATCAACAGCCCTGCAAGCATCTTTATATTGTCAGCAGAGTCACGTTTACCTGTTTCCTTTCTCTCTGTGCTGTGAAGTGAGGCCCGGGTTTTGGAGGAGCTGCGTGGCAAAGCTCCAACATAGTAGCAAGCTGGGCAGGAGGAACAAACCCTTCTCAGGAACCTGGGGAGTTTGTTTTTCTCAAGGAAAGGCGGAAATGCTATAAAAACTGTTTTCCCCACAGACTGTCTTATATCAGCCTCCAGGTGTTAACTGAGTATGTGGCGCCTGTATGAACATGTTTAGCAGCAGCAACTGGGATAATTGCAGGATTTGTTCACTTTGCATATTTGTAAAACGTCCTTACTTTTTTACATACGTTATTTCTGTATAAATGTGTGGATATGTATAAAAAGGATAGAACCATGACCAATTCTGTTTTTCCATCAAAGCAGTGGG
The DNA here is from genome assembly GCA_027564635.1 of Typhlichthys eigenmanni. Lineage (NCBI taxonomy): Eukaryota > Metazoa > Chordata > Actinopteri > Percopsiformes > Amblyopsidae > Typhlichthys > Typhlichthys eigenmanni. The sequence continues at coordinate 13,847 of JAODUK010000552.1, read as the reverse complement.
CCTATTACTTTGACCCATTTCGTTTACGTTTGCCCAGCAAATTCAGCAAAGGCACCATGTCCTCTTGGGGCCTGCCTGCCTATGTCTCTGCTGCCCGGACACACGGTAGGCCACAGTGGCTCTTGTATCTAGGAATGCAAAGCACAGCAAGTCCGCAGCCATCATCATTAGAGGTGTGCTGCTGTGGACACTAATGGTTATTCCCGTTGTGCTGCCTCTGCACAAAATGAGGGCTCATCTGAGACTCGAGTGAACACATGAATAGATGTCAGTGAGGTGAATGCTTTGCTTTTCCTTATTGTTCCAGGATTCCCCAATACAAGGATCTACCATATTGTGTCAAAGGAGTTGTTTTGTGCATCTATGTGTTTTTGAGCACATGTATCTCCACTTAAGTGCTGTAAAGGATGTCTTGGTTTACTCCATGTTTGTTGGATTGGGGGACCAGGGAAGAGGGGCAGACACTGGAGGTGGTGTGGGGGCGGGGCGTTAGGCGGGGTTACAAGATGAGGCAGATGCTAGCCCTGGAGTCCTGATTCCACAAGATTGTAAATGCTCATACCAGCATTTATTTTATATTAATAAAAAATAAAAAAGTGCTGCGTTAAATACTAACCTACATATATCTTAGTGAAATGAAGATCCATGAGCCCCATTACTCAAGAAAGTGTTAGATCCAATATTTGAAAATCAATGCAGGTCACGGTGGGAGACATTCATCAAGTTTGTTTATTCCTTTAGTTATAGGGAAAGACTTTAGATGGCCATCTTTTTCCAATTACATGCTAAGGCAAAGGCAAAGACAAGCCCCCTTCTCTTGTCTTTGTGGTTGCAGTATGGATTTTTAGCCGTCCAAATGAACCGTTTACTGAAGAGTCTGAAGCTATTATGCATTGCCTTTTCCCGAGGTTTAAGCGTGGTCTTTTTATTTTTTACCTTTTGTAATCAATTACCCTTCACAGTAATTTAACACTGTCCGCCTGTGAGAGCTTAAGGTCAATCATTTGTATAGAATAGGTATCTAAATCGATGGCGATTCAGCGTTGTCCAACCTGCTGTTGTTGCCTCTAAAAAAGCATAGTGCCTGATGTAATGGACTCAAGATAATACCTACAGGTGTGGCCTCATGTATTATTCATTCATACTTAATTATCTATCAGTTAGCATTAAGTGATTTGCAAGATGAGCAGGGAACAGTGTTTTTCATTTGACTTGGCTATTAGAGGTTCCCTCCATGATGTTATGAAGATTACTACTGGTCACATAGGGTCATTTAAATGATTAATAACCAATGGGGGAGTGATGTCCTACCTGATCAATAGTAATATTTCATGAGGACACCCCCTTCTCCCCCCTTCCCCTGTCCAACTCCCCAAGTCCAGTCATGCAGAATGGAGCCTCTGATCCCTTTCTCTCTCATCTTAATCATATTCCCCTTGACTCCCGACCAGTGATTACTGATAATCTCATTAGAGGCTCATCCACATGTAATGCAGGCGGCTGCATATGCTCTATCACTGACAGTTTCTCAGGCCATCCTCGAATCGCAATATATACCTTTTCCTTCACAAATGCAGAAGTCTTTCTAGGCAGATGATACAAAGCACATTTATGAAATAGCTATTAAAAATCAAATGACTGGACTTTTATCCTTTTAATGTTCCATGGGAGTGCACGGTCATTTAATCTGATTAAAGTGGTAGAACAGTGCCAAAAAGCCCCACGCCAAAATTTTAATGGAGCACTTCCACCGCTAAATGGATCAGGCAGCTTTTACAACTGCCTGGATGAGGGAATATTTAGTTCACTCAGATTTCGATCAATTCTGTTTTTCAGTAACCTCATTCTAAATTGGTAAAAGGTCGTTGCAGAGGACAGACAGTTGCCAGTAAAGGGAAGTGGGAGATGTAACTCCACAAACAACGCTCTGATGCAGTAAAGTCCTATATAGGACATTCACATACTAATTCTGTTAAAGTATTCATATGCACTAGACACGGCATGTCTAGTACTGTATGTACAGTAATAGTTGTTTCTCGCCTTTTTTTACATTTTGCATAATACTGTGAAATTATTTTGTGTCGATACTTTTAGAAAAATGTACTGCATATCTATAAAAGCTGTATCTCTTTACTCTTTTAACTTCAATACGTCAAAAACAGAGCAATCCCTAAAACTCCCTTTAATAGAGTCTTTCAGATGGCCACAGGAAGAGGAACAAATGCTTCTATTCAGTAGCGTCCAAAATGCTAATGAATTTGGCTCTTAACACGTTTATAGGGGTTCCCATGTCACGACATTGGACAGTCTGCTCCAATGTGGCCGTGGCCTGGGACTGATTAATGGAAAAGCTTTGGCAGACAAATTAGCGAACATGAGAAATATGACAACAACATGACTGCATATGTCCTGTGGAAATACTGCACATGAATATGGTAGCTTGACTTTTATCTTTTCAGTGTTCCTAAATGGAAGGCTCTCCCGTTCAGTGATTATACTAGTATAAAACCGTTTGGGCTATGATATTTGAAATTAAACTTTTTAGGAATGTATCAAAACCCGTTACAAGAAGACAATTGGTATCGCCATGTCTGAAAATCTTTAAAGCAGAATTAAACTTTTGTTTAACTTTTGTGCAACTCTACTTTCCTACCTATAGTTTTGTGTTTCAATCTGTTGTAGCATTTAATGTAATAGGCTACAATATCCATTATCATTCAAAAGTTTGGGATCACTTATTTTTAAAGCAAACCACGTTTATCCAGTAAAATAACATAATTGATTAACAGTCATTAATGTTCAAAATGACCTGGAAACGGCTGATTTTTAATGAAAAATACAGGCAATGGCCCATTTTCAGCACCATAAAACCACGTTTATCATTTAAAAAAGCAAATTCATCAAGGGAAAATAACTCTTTCTTTAGCCTAGTTGAGTCTGGAGCTTTAGCATTTGTGGGTTTGATTACAGACTCAAAATGACCATAAATGTTCAGAGAACCTTTCTTCTGAAAACCGTGTATGTGTTTATGAGAAACAATGGAAGTGAAGAATCCAGATTATTTCCCAGGCATTTTAATGACAAAACACACCCATAAAACATTTGCTAGTGATTGTAAGCGATTACAAGTAAAAGAGGACTTCCTTATCTGAAAAGAGAGTTGAAAGGCAATTGTAATAGCTTGGCCGTTAACCGATGCTCAAGTTACATTCTTGTAAACCTGTCAAATCTGTCAAATCTGTAATTACATTATTGATTGCCGGTGTGCTTGCATTGTAATCCATTGTTTTTCCTAATCGTGTTTGTGTTTGTGATCCATGCTAGAAAGTGTGTATCTTTTTCATGCAAGGGTTGTAAAATTGTCATTTTACAGTACAAGCAACATGTTATAGTTATGCTATTGAACTATTAAGGGGCTTAGTTAGCCCTCCAGACCCTATATTGAAACGGTATGCACGTAGTTAAATGTCAGCCAGCTGTATTACCATACACTTACTTTATAATTCAAACCAAAGAAACCAAAATAAAATGTTGGATTTGTGCTAAATGTGCATTTAGTATTGAATAAGCGTCATTACCATAATTCATCGTATTGAGGAATGTTAAGACACTTAGTTTTGCCCCAATAGCTATTTTAACCCCTACTTTCACACAAATAGTGCTTTATATTTCAATATCATATTTGATTTTTATGTTCATATTTATTTATGTGTGGTTTTATAGGGCTGTGGTGTGATACAGTACAGTTTCCCACACTGTACAATATAGGTGTATAAGCCTACACATTAGGAGTGGTTCAGCAAATAGAAACTTTATACCTTTTGTAAATACCCTGTGGTGCAATTCTTCCCTTGCTCCATTATGACTACGTTTAAGTACTGTATATTTGCCATACACTGAGCAGAAAAATCCAGATTGAGGTTTCAGATACTCTTCTAAAGACTAGCCCTTCATGTGTTTGTTGTGCCTGCTTTTAGGTGTCCTGCTGTGGAGCTCACAACACTCCTGCGTTAACCTGATTACCAGTTGGTATCTACACAGAGCGCTATGAGGTCAGCTGGGGGCTAACGCTCCTCTGTAACCAGTTCAGTTTGAAACCAACTGAAACCAGAATAAAGCTACCATAAAACACATCTCTTGTATTGTACCAAAATGTACTTTACTTATTTAAGCCTGTAACTAGGCCTACTTTTTCTACCAACATCTCAGCCTAATGATTTAATCTCCATGACAACCCTTTTACCATGACGCCGTTCAAGTTTCGATTGTATAATTAAGCAAATTAGATTTTGTTCCACTTAACGCATACGCACTGCAGGAAAGCAGCTAAATGCTATTAGTTGACGCTACCTTGCCTCTCTGCAAGCACAGCTCTCGTGACCTCAGTTAACTCCCTCACTGCTGAGGGAGCCAGTAGTGGCTTTCCACTACTGGTACTGACTCCCACTGCTTAAGACCCACCCAGGGAAATTGGGAGTAAGGGTTTGTTAGTCATGACATGGGGTGTTGTGTGTAACCAATAGATGGTCAAGGGAAGGGGGTTGAGGATTTGCAGCCTAAATTGTTGCTTTTGAAAAAACAAATGTGGCATGGCAGTTTTCATTCACTTTTAAATAACTAAAATGACGGTGTTGCACCTTGCTTGTTTACTTCTGCATGTGGATTATTTTGTGTTAATGAAAGTACAGGTCTTGTTCTGCTAGTGCTGAAAAAACGCATTGGCAGTGACTGAAACCGGTTACCCTATCAAACCCGGTGCAGACTGAGAGTCAATAGCAGAGTCTAAGCCTGATGTGGGTTGGGTTGTTGCCAGCACAATAATACATGTTGTAATACTGTACTACTGTGGAATTTTGAAGGATTAAAAGGTACAGATAGTTGGCAGATGTAGACTGTTTGGTTCCCTGAAAATATTTTCAGGGAATATTTAATACATCTGTTGTACACTGACAAATCAATATGTTATTTCATCTGTTCTAATCAAGCCTATTATTCTGCCAACTTGTTGCAACTCATTTGCTTTTGCATTAAGCGCAGCTACATTTAAACAGTACTTTTAAATGGACATAATACAAAAATAATCTTTCATAAATCAATGTGAGTGGGATTTTTAACGCAAAACAAATCGAAAACTACCCACACGCAGGCAACACAAAGCAATATTATTCACTCCAAGTTCGGCTTTTGATGTGTGCTGACAAAGGCACCAGTTTGAAAGCCCTTTTCACTAGATTCTTCAATGCCCGTCTGGCCTTTCAAGTTGCCAAAAGATAACTTTTCCGGGTGTGCCTAGTGTTTCAGCGTAAAGTAGACATTTGTTTCATTCCCCCAACCCCCCAAGCCTTTCAACTGACACCGGCTCTCAGCTTCTTAAGCTCTTTGGTGAGAGATGCCACATCTGTTCTTATTGTTTGATGCTTTTGTTGATCCTTCAAGTAAATTATCACGTAGACTAATGTACAGTATGATGTAGTTGTAAGATTGCCGCTTTCAGTAGATCATTTTGCTTTTTACATGCTATGTTGTTTTGGAAAGTAGCCATATGTTTTGAATGACCGAGAACTTTATATGCCACCTATGCTGTGTTTGAGAAGATGTATGCACATACTTAGCTACGTTATAAAGTTTAATATGCCAGGCTTTCAAGAGATGCTGATCCATGAATTTCTGCTGCACCCTGGGTGCGATATACAGTATAATCTTCAGAATCATTAAGAAAACTAATCGAAAAGCCCTTGATTCACGCCTGTAGACGTTGTATTTCCTCAGTAAGACTCTACAGACGCCACTTTTTTTTGTTTTCAAGTTCCATAAGGCAAAACCCAAAGTCCAAGCCAATGAATTCCATAGAACATTCTACCGTAAGACTGGAACATAACATATATTGATAGGTACAATCCCTCAGGTGAAGCCAGAAGGGTTATTTGTATGGTAATGCAGCTTTTCTTGAGTTCTTGGTAGAATTGTGCCTGTAGGCAATTCTACCTGACATGGGCTAATTGGCTATCAGGAGACACTCTGAGAACAATAGGGCTATGGCCTTCTTAACACCACAGGTTGACCTTGGCCATATAATGGTATGGGAAAGGAAATGGTTACCATTAAAGGTAAATAATGAAAGACATAAGGCTTTACTCAGGCTTAATACAACACTGGCATGCAGACCACACCTTCAATGTACCTTAATGGTCATTGTGCATTCATCAGAACCTTTTTGACCAACATGTCTGTGTAGAAACCCACACAGACTCTCTCTCTCTCTCTCTCTCTCTCTCTCTCTCTCTCTCTCTCTCCCTCCACACACGCACACAATATTGGCCCTCCTCCTCATCCCTTGCTGTGCGCTCACGTGAGACAGATCCCCGAGACATTTTCCGTCCCGGGGATTAACCGTAGAGGGGTTCGCAGGTCGCTTTGCATCACTGGCCACAAAAGACCTGACCGTGGGACGCGTGCACGTGAGAGATGCACGGCAAACACGCACCTTTAAAAGGCTATTAGAAGAACCCTCCTGCTTATCACAAGCAGGCGTGCAGCTAAATCGTCTAATCTGCTCCATAGCACTCTGTGTACAGTATAAGAAGGGGGAAATAACAGTGTCTCCACATAATTAATCCACCCTGTTGGCTGGGAGCTATTCAAGGGAACAACAGTAGTGCTTTATACAGCAGATGTGGCCTGCAGTGTTTTCTGATAAAACTCTGCTGTCTGACAGTTGAGCTGGCCTGCTGGTAGCTGCCTGCTATGAGATGGCAGAGATGATCCTCTCATTTAGCGCCCTGTCGGCAGGAGATTTTCATTCAATTACAATTGAGCCACACTCTACTGGGGGCGGGAGTTAATGCAGACAGGAACGTGTGTTTCTGTGTGTGCCGATTGGTGGGAGCTAAACGCACCGATTGGAATGTTGTATGTCCAACCTAGTGTGTGCATAGTGTGTATATATACACACTAGGTTGAGCCAAGCCTGGTTGCCATGCCTGCCAGTCTGACTGAGAGATACTACAATTATTTTAATTTATTTATTTTCAAGCTTGTGTTTGCGCTGTATTCTCTATCAGCTGTGTAAAGAGCTCTAAAAGAGAGGCCCTTTTCCATTGTTAGACATGGCCTACTGCGGGAAAATAGCTTATTGATTCTTTGTGGGAAACATCATTAAATTGGGTTCTAATGCATGGACACTCCATCTGAACATATCTACTAGAGAGCACATCAAACACTGCATGCTTACTGCACTCATATACATTTTTCTAAGTTGTTCTCTTCTAGTGTTCCTTGTCCTGGGAAAATACATTATTTTCTTAAATTATCATTATTGTTATTTTAAAACATCCTGCAATCTCAATTATTAGTTTCATTACATGTTTATTACATGATAGACGTTTCTGCACTCATTCATCTATACAGCAATAATCACTTTACTGTTTTATACCAGAGCCAGACGAACAGATCGAATTAGATGATGTCAGAGGAATCGAGGCAGAGACCGGCCATCTTGGACTGGTTTTTACTAATTCAGATAACAAATGTAGGTTTGCAAATTGTCTCATGGCAACAACGGGACAACAACAAAAATCTGACGCAATGTACTATACATCCCTGCCAATATGAAAGAGTTTGAAATAGGCTGCTAACCTTATCGTGTCATCACTGTCTCAGAGTTTTCTAATTTCTCTGGATGCCTAAATCACCTAACCTTATCTAGATAAGGTTAGAAAAGGTTAGGTGCCAGTTTGCTGGGAACTAATAATTGAGATTGCAGCATGTTTGAAAATAACAGTAATGATAATTTAAGTGTGCACCCTCATGTTTATAGGCCATTCCTATTCCTGATTCAGGCCAGCATGCATAGCAATGCATTAGTCTGTCAATCTCACGCCAAATAAGCTTGAACCTTTGCAACCTTGCAAATCTATTTAATCTATCTTGTAACATACACTGTACAATGTATGTGCAATAATGCCTACTGTATATCATGTCGGCAGCAACATTTTATGATTACACACATTCTCCACATTGAAAAAATGTATATGGACTGAATACGCAAACAGCCTTTTAGCAAAACGAAAGATTCCTGTCATTATTTTTGTTGTGTTAGTGCTAGAAAATCCAGCATTGCTGGTCACCAGCATAAGCTATGTTATGCATGCTTCAACCAACATCCCATGCTGTTTTCTGGTGTACCAGCATCCCATGCTGTTTTCTGGTGTACCAGCATCCCATGCTGGTTGCTGGTGTGTTGGTATACCAGCTAGACCAGCACTACACCAGCACTAACCAGTATGAACCAGCCTGGACCAGCACTACACCAGCACGAACTAGTATGAACCAGCATAAACCATCATAGAATTCATGCTGGTTTATGCTGGATTTTTTTGCAGGGTCAGTCAACATGGTGCTTTGGCTTCTTACATATTATTGCGATAGATCAATATCCCGTCAAATAAAACTCCCAGGACAGAATCACTTACATTTACAGAATGTGGCAGATGCTTTTATCCAAAGCGACATACAGTACATGTAGTACATTTGTCAATAGTTGGGCAGGTCATACGCCAGCAATCGTAAGCAAAGTTATACCACCATGCAGCCTACACAGATAGCAGCGGCTATGATAAAGATGGTATCTATCAGTTTGCACGCTATGGTAGAATCTGTTCGACAAGGCCGCGCGACTCATCAGGACAACGGTTCCATATCCTTCAGTGAGTAAACAAATGCACACACTTCTGCGCACATTGCATTTAGGGCAGCTTGATGTAAAAATGGTTAATGACACTCTAAAACTGTGAAGGGTGTCCAGTAGCAAAAAACAAACACACAATAAAAAAAAAATAAAAAAAATTTAAATAGGAAAAAGACAACATGCTGTTGACCATACAAATAGATTTATAAGATGAAACATGAAGGACGTATTAGCAGGACATAGTAACAGTACAGAGGTCAAGTGCGGGCATATGAGACGTCTACTAAAAGGCTCCCGCCAGTTATACTCGTTTCTCAGCCAGTGATGTATGTGAAACAGACGTTGGTGTGCACATTGTGTTCAGTAGGTGCAATAATCACGGGGTGAAATCCCCCCGATCACAGCCACCACCACTGTGCACGCCATCTGTGATCCTCTGATGGCCTGGAGTCTGGGTGAGAGGGCTGGATGGCAGCCAGCCATGCTTTAGCTCACAGGGCTGGAGCTAAGGCCCCTTCCCAGCCCTTAGAAAAACAAATACTTACCTGCCAGTTTGCTGGTTCAGGTGGAACCATGTAACACTAAACAGCACACAGGTCTTTAGGTTCTAGTGTTAAACAAATGGCTTGCTTGACTTGTAGTCAAGAATATCTGCCATGCTGAACACATATCCTTCCTTGGCTGATTTATTTGGTGTATAGGGTTCCTGTTTGATTTGATCAGGCGCTCTTTGTAGAGTGCTGTGTTAAATAAATCATCTATCGGCCTGGCTCTGGAAACAATTGGGAGTGGGCTATTAAAGTGCCATGGCTAATGAAGAAATGCATAAGTGCCAGTGAGGTGGAATTCCATCTGCTTTCCATTGGCAGTTTAAGGTCATTTATGGTACACAGCAGATATCTGACCACAATGTGTGGGTTGCTGCTGAGTTCAAATAGACAACTCAAGCTGTTTACAATGAAGCACTCGAAGTGTGAACTGAAAAAACGTATACATTTGTGAAGCATACCGTCAGACTGCAGTGCATCAACCCTGGGGAACTTTTCATCAACACTCCACAACAAGCGATCGGTCTGAAGATATGAACTATGGTTACCGTGGCAACACAGAGGATAGAGTAGGGAATACAATGGAAACGCGCAAGTTCTCATGTTTGTCTATCGCTCCTAGAATGATATCAGGCCACGTCAGGTTTGCCTTCGCCTCTTTCTGCGAACGCCAGGCTAGAGGCTTATTGACCGTTTTCAACAGCATGAGCGACAGACGACTTTTTGGCAAAATGGGCCGTCTGCCTGAAGTTCAATTAAAACAGCCCCATACTGTGTGCAGCGGGCATTTTTGGCAAATGGTGGAACTTGTAAATTAGTCTGAGTACTACCTCAGCAGTTAGGTTGTCCTTCATTGACCAGGATGTTTTTTTCCCCCACTATCTCAACCTGTCAGGATGCAACCTGTCAGAATCTCAGCTCCGCCACTGGGCTTTCTCTGAGCTAGTCTCACAGCGACGTGTTGGGAATTTTAGTGAGGCCGCAAACCGACAGTTGACAGCACCTGCTTGATTCTTTCCGGCACCTTCTATTTTTTTCCCCCCTCCCTAAGCAATAGGAACATAATTTTACGTGAGCATAGTGCTGTCTTGATCTTCTCCTCTGCTGTGCGCTGCCAGACCCCGGGGGATATACGGTCAAAAGAGCATGATTTTAATTTCACACACAAGATAGTGTGTGCCAGAACACTCCCTTACAATGCTCAGATAACATTTACTGATTGCTGCTCCAGGCTGATAAGCAATGTGTTATACATTAAATATACTTTATAACATGCTCTGTGAGAGAAGGATTGATTCTATCTTATTTTAAATAATTTTACAGTGACGGCTGTTTCTTCACTTCAATGACATCCCTTAGTCATTCTCCAGTAAGGGTTCGAAACACAAACTGCAAAACCTGAGAAATAGACACGTAACACCATTTAAGAGCATGACTCTTAAAGCCTATATTCAGTGTATCTTCCTGGCACGGTTCCTGTGACGGTTTAACAATCGGTTCAAAGGGTAAATAAATGTTTGCCTTTGTCATCTACACAAGTCAAGTTTAAATCATTGAATCAAGCGGGCTGGAAGTGTGAATGAGCCGGTGGTGCCGGGGAAAGAAAAAGGGAAGAGGCCGTTCCCGGGGCAGTGCCCAGTACAATATAAGGTTCTGTCTGGCCCGAGTGCATGAACACTAAGCTTTTGCGGAACTGGCAGCATTCCCGAGTACCTACCCATCTCCCCGGCGTACAAAGCTGTCCAACTCAAAGCACTAAGCATTTGTGTAAAGTTCATAAGGCTTCCCTCTGTTTGTGTGGCCATAATGGCTGCTCTGCTCCATCCTGCTGGTGCTCTAAAGAGTGCTCCAGGGTTCTGAGGGCCTGCATGGCGTTGGCACTGCAAAGACGTGTGAGCGTTCTCGGTTTCTGACTCTGGCAATCTGCTCCCAGTATGAAAAGACCAGTGTCCTCTCTCCCTCTCCCCGGAGAGCCCGGAATACACCGGAATCTCTTCCTATCATCGTTTTCCTTATCTTGGTCTTTGCCTGATCTCTCCTTCTTTCATTCTCTTATTCAGGGAAATGAGATTCTGGTTGCTAGAAAAAATGAACATAGCTGAGATTTAACATCAAAGCGTTCAAATAATGGGTGCATTAAATGTTCTAGTATTTTCTTTTTTTTCTTTCCTTTTTAAAGGAGGGTGAAAATAAGATTGCACCAAATTGCCAAGCAAAGAAATGTATGAACCATCATTAATAATTATCCTAATGAAGACATCATAGCAGTCATTAATTTGACATCTTAATGCTTAAGGTGAAATGATCCAAAAACCAGGCGCTCCGTTATTAAAAAAGCTATTACGTTCTACACTATATAGGATTGCAATCGCACCACTTCCTCTACTGACGGCATTTGCGGGTGACCTGGTGATAATCGTCTTGTTATTTGGGGCTGCGTGTTCTCTTAAAAAGGCAGTGCCTTATGGAGGGCTTTCTATATGTTTTACCACCTGCATCAGCATAGTTCAAGAAGCCCCTCCTCCCCTTTCCATCTTGTGCCTTTGCCTGTTAAAGCCCCCCCACTGCCCCCAGTCTCAGCCTAGACCCTGACTATACATCATCCAGACTGGGTGGTTTCTTCCCCCCTCTTCCCCAATGTGTCGTGGGAGACAGACTGTGGTTTATGTTGAGCCGCAGTCTCTCCGAACGCTTTCTCTTTCTCCGCTCGGTGCTTTACTGACAGCTGGCCCTGCCTCCGCACACGCCCTCGCTGTATGGTTTCCAGTCACGCAAGACAAAACCTGTAGTAGCCAGGAACAGCTTGGACCAGTCACAACAGGTTCACCAACACTGTAGTAAACACAAACTCATTAGATGTTGTGTAACTGAAAGTCGGAATATCGAAAAGTTTGGATTCAATACAATGTGAGGGTGGAAGGGTTCACATAACTAAAGTTGGAGAACTGTGTGGGGGTAAAATTTCAAATAAATAAATACACAGTATATATAGCTCAAAGTGTAATCTTAGTAGTATTGCAAACAATCATACATTTAATCTAATTGTGACTTCAGTGTGTACCGGTACAACACTTACACATTATACAAATAAGCCCTGAAAGTTCAACACCTCACTAAGAGTATAAGCTGCATAAATCACTATGTGCTGTGATTGGCTCTTTGTTGTGGCTACCACTTAAGTAGATTGCTGCTTGTTGACAGAAGAGGATTGCAATGTGTTATACATGGAGCAGCAAGAACACGGCCGATCCCGTCACAGCAGGAGACCTGCATCACCATCTACTGCACTATTCATTTCTCTCTGCTCATCTGATCTTGGATCTTGTTTTTTTTTTCAATGAGGCTTCAGGTGCAACAACGTGCATTCCCCCACATTTCCTCTCTGCTTTTGTACAATCCCAATGAATAGCCTTTAGATCGGGCTTTGTGTGAATGATTGTCAGTGGCGTAATGAGCGTCTTTGCCAAGCTACAGGCTTTGGCAACATATGCGTCTGCACATTCTTCTCTCTCTCTCTCTCTCTCTCTCTCTCTCTCGTCCTTAGCCTGAGATTCTCCAGAACAGTCACATCTGAAGTTCTCCAGATTTTTCACACTTATGTATGTACTGTAACTCATGCTTCCTCTTGGATTTTATTGCAAGAAACAAAAAGGAATAGCTTCTTTCCTATGAGTGTCCATCATTAGTAATGAAACTAAGCTTGGTAAGTGTGCCGTCTTAGAATGCCTCTATGAACTGGACAGTTGTGACTGGTGCATGTTGTGGAAGAGAATGTTTTGGTCTTTGCTCGTGCAAAGGATAGGCTGTGACATTCAATAGAATGCAGAAGAAAAGAGCCCTTGTCAACTAACTGCATTAGTCTTAAGTGAGATAGTAGGGAGTTTGTACCATTTTTGTATGATTTTTGTTTGAGCCTACACAACTCGTTCCTCTTGTAGGATGACAAAAATTATGTAAGATTAAACTATATCAGTGAAACCATAATAAGAATGTTGTATTTAATTAGAGAGATTTTTATCCAATGCGATTTACAAGCAGTACATTTAGCAATAGTTATCTGGTCATACAGCAATTATCATAAACAAAAACCTTCTGTTAGGATATTGACAGCAATAATATTAGGGCTGTCTAGCGAGAAGAAAAAAATAAATACATAAATATTTGCCTTTTACTCTATTTTCTTTGACCAGAAGGCAAGGCATTGACCGTTCAATACTGCCCTGACATCTTGATCCTATAACAGCTTGTGGCTTCAGACATTGTGATTTTTTTTCTGCATTTAAGGGGGTTTATGATTTAAGGTGAATTTGGTGTCAAATGATATGTGGGGTATGCCAATGCAAATGTAATCCTGCGTAGAATGTTAACATTACAGGCAATATTCAGGCAACTTTGTTTGTGCCTATACTTGTCACTGCAGCAAACATAATGTGCTTTTAGATCTACACTAGATCTAAAGTTGTTAGATCTAAGGATGTCTAATCGGGTAGTCTCCTCTGATGCCTTTGATGTTGCTATCTGCAATGTATTACCGTTGAAAGAAGTCATTTATTAAGATAATTTAGGCATTGATATATATATATATATATATATATATATATATATATATATAT